>CACRXK020003015.1:0-38822 GCA_902702795.2 Paramuricea clavata | reverse complement strand
CGTACCAACGTACCGGAGGTACGCCAAATTTATGGTCTGGTACTTCTTTGTTTTAATTTAGGCAAGTACCACGTAGGTACGCGGAAATTTGCTATTCGCGTACTTACATTTTCCTTCTGGCAATAACTAGCAAACCTGCCAAAGTATTCAAAACTGGCGTGAAGAACTTTAGCTGTACATGTAAATTCCACGCATCCGACATCTTTTGGGATAAAAAAGCCAAAAGGTTATCTTTGCGCTTGATCAAAACATTTATCGTCATTGTCCGACTGAAAAAAAAACTTTTGATTTTAAAATCGTTATCGTCAAACGCCGATAATTTTATCGTTTTCGTTGTAGCGTGGACACCAACATAATTTTTTTACCAATCATCGCGTGTTTACAATTTATCGTATCGTTATCGTTGTGTGGTGTGACCTGGGCTTAATTATCAATGCTATACCAAGACCTAAAAAAAATACCTGTTGTTACGGTTTCCCGACCGACCCTATTTTTTCTGCCCACCCTATTATTTTTTCAACATGATTGACCAATGAGGAAAACTACACTGCATGTATGTAGCTGAGGTCGGACTGTTAGCACCCTTGGTAAGTCCACTGTAAATGAGCGATGGCATTCGAGTCACAACGTCGACGCTTTGAAAACTGTTATATTATGTTGTACAAATACCATAGTTAAAGATTCATTTGTATAAAATTGCCCATACATATTTTGCTTTTGGACCAGTAAACTATACGTAGGTACAAAAACTCATGACTCGGAAGTAGTCTTAGGTACGTCTTGACTCTTTAGTTTGTACCAGATCAGGTACGCGGCAAAAGTTGTCGGAGTACCAGTCAGGTACGGCTAAAAAATTGAATTATCGCACCCTGACTTCCTTCTGGAAGGAAATTTCCTTCCAAGTGGAAACGCTGGCTCAGCTCGCAAATGTTAGAATAAAAAGATTGACAAGCGTTAAACTATGGTTAAACGTCATAATGAAGTGTTAATAGTGTACATTTCCCTTGCGTAGTCCAAATTTCTTCCTACTGTGACCTTTTGTTAGACACAAAAACGTTTGATATTCTATCTCTCTGAAAACGACAGAGTTCCGGTTCCGGCCATACTTTTTTTACTAGTTCCGGCCAGAACCGGAACTCTAAAAAATCGGGGTTCCGGCCGGAACTAACCGACCGGAACCGAGTTCCGGTGCACCCCTACTAAAATAAAGGCGAGTTTGAGCCAAAATGTTTAAATTCTTGTTTATATCAGATGCGAAGTTCCATCTTAGCCTTAACCAAGAATTTTCAACTACATTTAGTGTATAACACAGTTTCTGAAGGCTTTCGAAAATAATGCTGACGTCAGCACTTTTAGTTTCCAAGACGCTGTAACTCAGGAGGAACTAATCCTATTGATTCAAAATTGAATAATGATATAAACAACATATAAAACTTCCAGTACGTATTGTAACTGAAATTCCTGGAGATTGGACGGAAACCTGCAAAAGGCCCATTTGAAAACAAACCTTTTTTATCTGGGAAGTATCATTTCCAGATTGCATGCCCAAGTCTTAATTTCATACATCGAAGAGCCTCGTCGCATCAGGCCAGCCAAGCGGGTTACCAGACTTACTAGAATACCAGCAATATTATATACTCGATAATATACTGGCTCAATATAGTGCCAATATACCTAAAATCCCAGCCTACTGTACGTCTGTCTGCCTGAGTACTTTAATTAATCTTGGGTAAATGTAAGACAATAATTAGCCTTTCTCACGATGACGAATCACCGCCATTTTTGGGTGGCATCCAATTCTCGTTAACGAATGCAGACAATTAAAACCGAATGTGAAAAGCAATTTTTCAAAATAAACTAACCATTTACAAAGCAAATTTAACATCATTCGTCCAAAAAATTATAAAAAGTCGCTGTTATGTGGACTTATCTCGCAGTCTTCGGCTGAAATGCCACCCAAAAATGGCGGCGTGAGAAAGGCTAATTTATACCTGTATTGCGACCTATTTTAATTAAAATACTGTATACCAAAAGTAAAATGGTCAAAATACCAATATACTTGAAACCTCTTGCTCGGCTAGCTTCATTGATACACTATTTCGTTTTTGGTTTGTTATTGAAGAGGTTATGGTGAATACAGCGAATAATGGTGAAATTGTTGTCAGTAGTGAGAAATATGTTTTGTTGATAAAATTACTGAAGTACGTCGTACGCGTTTTCGTAAGTTTCCTGTGGTGGTTCGTGTCTGTAATAATCTTGTGAAGGAGTTTTCCTGTACAGTGGCGCCCCCAGGATTTGCAACTTAATAATTTGTGAGTCACGTGTTCAATTATTGCCTGGGGAAGAAATTAAATTTTGTCTGCGAAACCGCGAAATTGCATAGAAAAATGGTCGGTTCAGTCAAGAATTTTCCCGCGCTTTTTGTTTTGCTTTATTTCGACTGATTTATGGCAAAATATTAAAGGCTGAAATTGCAGCGAGGGCCTGATACTCAGGTTATTCTTAATTATGCTTAAGTCCTAATATTTTTCTAGCTTGAGCCTTTAACCTTTTCTTTATCTCGAAATTCTACCAATTCGCGATTCCCCTTATTACGTTTCGTAGCGCTTTGCATTGTGGTTATAGTGGTGTCACTGATAAAGATAGCGGCCTCGAATGAAAAGATTGAATACCCTAGCTTTTTTTAAAAGTTCTTGCACGGGTCAGGACAAAAAATAAGCCATCTTGAATATCAGTACTACTATAACCACAATGCAAAGCGCTACGAAAACGTAATAAGGGGAATCATCAATTGAATCATAACAGACTATATCTTGAAATAATTTAGAAGTTTTCCTCAATATTCCGTTCATGTCGGCATGTACATTCTTAAGATGAGCAGCTCATCTTAGCTCTCGATTTGTGACCGCAATTTCTGATACACTTAACTTTTTGCGGTGTTTCGTGCCAACATTCATCATACAGCTTCGTGGTGGATTTCGGTTTTGCCCATGTCTAGCCACTCCAGTTCTGTGTTACTTGAGATCAGGTATAAATCGTTACCTGCGCCGCAATGGCTTATGGGAATCGCATAATATGCATGTTTTGGAAACGACGCATTTTATAGAATGGCGAATTTGCGTTCTGTATTATTAATTTTCGACATTTTTTGGGCTTTTGGCTTCATCACGATATTTGGAGATGGTATGTATTATGTCTGTTTACCAATGTGGTTGGCTGGTTGATTATTTCTACAGTTACGATGTTTTGTTTTGCCAGTGCACTTGTCGCCATGTTGATTGAAAATTATGCGATGTTTATCTACGTTCATGAAGTATGTTAGTTTAAGGCTTCATGATTTAAGTATACTACATGATAGACGGTACATATGTTAAAGACAATAAGACATTAATTGTTCCACTCTATGGAATTATTTGTAGTTTCTTTTTGTGGCATTAATATAATATGCCATGCGTATAAATTCTTTCGAACGATTCAACGATCTGTGACTCTGCGCCAAGCTGCGGATCGTTTAATTTTTCAGGTAGTTTTGCAATGGTTTAATTTAGTTCCCTAGTTGGTAGTAATTAGTAAACTGTTACCCCCATGTCACATGTGTATAATGAAATTTGGACACCATTTTGTTTACAAGACTTGGCAGCCATCCAGAAATTGTGACCAGTGACCTGTGATCATGAAAGAGTCGGCATGAGCAGTCTGATTATATTAACTCAATTTGAGGAGTAAAAATGTGTGCTGTTAGACAGAGTAAGATTAATAGTATGGCACATTAGGGTGCATTTGCAATGCAACTTAATGAGTTAAGGATTGTCAAACAAATGTGCTTCAGGGATATGTGTGGAAAACTGGGAGAAATTTATAATCCAATCAGTCTACTGATTAAATACAAAAAGGTGAGAAACAAAATGGCTAATAATGGCCAATGCAAACTAACTAACAGCTTACTGCAAATACTTACAGTAGCACTGACAGAAAAATGCTGTTTAACCCATCGAGCACCAGCCAGCACTCCCCCTTGACAAGTAAAATAATTTGGCGTGAGACAGAATAAACTGATAAAGTAGGGTGCACTGGTGTGCAATGTAACTCAATCAGTTAACTAGACAGATGGTCTGATTAACCCATTGAGAGCCAGCAATCCAGCATTCCCCCCTTGATGAGTAAAGTAGCCTGGCATTAGACAAGTAAAATTATGAAGTAGGGTGCATTGGGGCAGTATGAAACTCAATGGGGTAACTAATGTAAATAATTTGTTAGCATTAATATTTTAAGTTAAAAATTTGATAAGTGTGACCTTCGATTGGGCAATCTGGACTAAATTGGGTGAGTTGGCAGGTCTGATAAAAATCTTGGTTTCAGGTTTGACTAAATCAAGTTCTCATGTGTGTTGGTAGCTGCATGAGTGCTGTAATATGGGTTTCTGGTCATTCAGCGCCTAAACCATACTTACTGTATAATCGGCTAAGTACATGAATGCCAGACACCATGGGACCATGGGTGCTCAGGGCAGCTACACGAGTGCCAAAAAAGTGAGTGCTGGGCAGCTACATGAGTGCTGAAGCCTGAAATTAACCATACTGTACTGCCTTGCTGTTCAGCTACATGAGTGCTGAAAACATACTGTAGGTGCCGGTCAGCTACAGAGGCATGAGAGGTGGTGGGTAGTAAACTTTTAATTTTAAAGAAATATTTGTTTATAAATTTTAGTACAATCTGGTACGACTTTTTCTTAAAGTATGGCTCTATACATATATGACCAATAGATATGTATGTAAAAATTCAGTCTAAATACAATTTTATGCATGTGCCTCCCCCACCCCTTCCCCCCAACGTTTTTTCAATGTGCCCTTTTTCCAAGCCTAAAGGCTAAACATAGCAAAAATGTTCTAATAGAAGAAGTACATGACTGTACATACTACTGTACCCTTAATAGACTTAATAAGACGAAGACTCGAAGTGCCCTTCTACTGTAACTTGAATGATTAGTTGCCTCCAGTATGCATATTCCAGACCACATTTATATTTAATAGACTGCCAGAGCTTACCTCATGTTTTAGACTGCTAAATCATACTTTCACATTAAATATTTTTGCTGAAATTTATTATCTATCATTAGTATTTCTGGACAATTCACAAGACAACTGTGTTGGAATCATTAATAATGCGTCATTGAAACAAAACTGGACACACTATACAAATATAAAAAATAGCTACTCATGCCTCAAGACTTGTTTACAGAAACATGAAAGGTAAGTTATGATATAAACCACAATAAAATGTTGATCAGTGATGAGTGGTTAAAACTGATGAACAGTAAAAAAGCCAAGTGGTTGAATTCACCATATCATGTAAACTGGATTGAACTAGTTAGTTTGAACTACCCAGTCATTTCGCAAAGACGTCATTTTTACTTCGCGCGGTTAAAATACTCGCCCAATAAAGCAAGGGGGAAATTCTGAGGCGGACTTGTGTCGAGTCTATCGGAAAGGACGTCAAATTGGCTTTAGAATAGGCCACGGTCAAACGTTGAAATTTTCAGTTTTCATGTGCCGAACCTATTAATGCAAATGAAGTGAAACAAAGAACTTACATGTAGCTCATTAACATTAGGTTTGGCACATGAAAAGTTTGACGTTTGACCGTGTTTTTTTTTTAAAGCAATACTACTAGTTACTGGCTTACTGCTCAGAGAAGTCTGAGCAGTAACTACTGTATTGGCTCAGAGTTACTGCTGAAGGAGCCAATCAAAATGCTCAAAGCCAAAGGCCATTTTTCAATACTGAAATTATACTAAAGCCAATTAGTGGCCGATTTTACTGCCATATTTTGGGGGGGAGGGGGGTACTGTCGTACTGCCTCTCCCAGGGACATGCTGGGGTCTTAAAAAGGACAACGAATGACCAACGTCTGATGGGGCCAGGCGCAGTGAACGATGGCTCAAGATTACTAATATTTTTTTCAAAAATTGTTGGCGGGGGGGGGGGGATTTTTTCCGGATATACCAAAAAAAATTCCGGACATATCGTAATTTTTCCTGGAATATGCAAAAATATTTCCGGACATATCGTCAATTTTCCGTAAATACTTAATTTTTGCGGAAATACTTAATTTTTCCGGGCATATCGTAACTTTTCGGTGCAACATACGGAATGTTTTCGTGAATTTTGATTTTTACAATATAAACTGTAATATCTTAATCTTGATTTTGAAAATTAAAATCGCAATGTTTGAAAAAATTTCAATGTTTTGATTTTAGGGGCCCGTGATGACAAGGGCCCATGATGACAAGGGCCCACAACGAGTTCTCGTTGGCTCATCCCTAGCCAGCACGAGTCTCTGCACCACGAAATGCGACTTTTTAGTATTATACTGTAGTTGTTTTCATAATGGTGAATTTACAGTTACAACTTTTGACGCCGCTTTTCATATTGTTTGAATTGTCTAGAATCTTTCACAAGGGCAGACAGTACCCCAAAAATGACGGATTTGGCCTTCGTGAGAAGGGCTAATCAAGTCCCCCTATCGAGGAGCTTGGAATTCCTCAGTCAGGGACGTACTTTCCGGAAGTGTATTCTCCAAACAGAAAGTTAGAATCGGAATTCCAATACGAGGGCAATAGGAATTAAACAGAATTTTCCATTTGGAATTCAATAGAAACAATAATTCCAATTCATTGCAAATTGCGCAAATTCAAACTGAAATTATGATACAGTTTGATACAGTAACTTTGTAATCACTTGAACGAACAATGTGTAGATTTTATATTGTATACCCTAATTTCAATATATTGGTCCTCTAAATCTGCATGCTATTGTTTATCGTTAGCGAGTTCATGGTTAAATCACGTACACAGCAATATTATAGCCAGGCATTAAAATAGCGTGTTTTGTGACACACTTTGTGTTCTTGTAAAAGGGAAATGTGTCCTTGTAAATTGAAAAGTGTGTGCTTGGGACAGTGTACTTGTGTTGGTCTTGAAAAGTGGGAATAAATCAGGAAAATCTATTTCAAGCCATTTCCCACAGCAATTTTGTTAATTAAAGTAATCATGTGTTTATTGCCTGATGATAGCCAGAGATTTCTGGTTTATATATTTCTGTTTTTCTGTTTAAAAGTCAAAAAACGCCTGTAAAGTTACCAACGGCTTCAATTATTTTCCTATAGGCCTATGGTAATGGCAATATCCGCAGCAATCATGCTATACAAAAATCAGGACTCGCTTTTAAGTTATGATAAGTTATAATCATTTAGACAGCATGATTTATGTACTTGTTAGATAGCCTCAACCATTGATCTAAACGGCCCAAAAGTGCCGAAAACTGCGTTTCTGTGACCCCAAATTTTAAAATATTTACTGACACCGCACTGATTGAATACATCCGTTAGTCACACTCATGATTTGCATAACCAGTCTCGGATTTCGTATTGCTCGAGTTATAACGTTATTTTTCAAGTTACCGTGAATAGTTAAAAGTTATTGACGGCCCGCATTTTACTTATATGAAAAAAAATTTTCACTTTAAAAAGGCACTAAATTTTAACGAATATTCGATAGGCCCTTCCTTAGTTGATGAGTATTTATTATTTATGCAATTATGCTTAAGCTTGTTTGCCACACTTCCAAGTGATTGTTGCTCTTGGCGTGGAGATAAAGTAAATCCTTATTTTAATGCCTGATTATAGCGTATGTTTGTATACTTATGTTTATCTTCCAGCGCGAAAACAGCAGCGTATGGTCTAGAATATGGATGTTTTTGTAATTCTTTAAGTTATGATAAACTACATTTGGATCAGAACAATAGAGCGTAAGTATGAGCTTGCATTAAACAAACTTTTGAGATGAAAGAACAGCCATTGTATACTGAGGTTATCAATAAGAGTTACATGCATGTATATTATTTTACGTGCACGAGGAGACGAAGCGTGTCAGACCATGTCATTGAGTGTTGCAAAATATGGTTTTCTCTTTTTGCAATAAAGCTCGTACATTACTGTTCATGTACGTCTTTTTCCCTCTTTGCTTTTTGGAGAGAGGAAATTCGTTTTAGCCATAAAAACGGTCTTAAAATTTCTGCATTGACGTTCTCTAAATATTTTTATTTTAGTTGTCCTCCTGGTGTCAGCGTTAACGTATCAAACCCACAACTCAAAGTTTACAATATGTCCAAGTTTACAGTACGGCTTCACTTTAAAAAATACATTAAACGGTATTCCAGGTTTAAAGTAGATCTCGAAGCATTGCTATATCAGAATGGCACATCCACAAATGATTCAAAAATCCTGAAAACGGCTGCGAAGGGAAACGACTGCGTAGTTATAGCAAGAAAAGGCCAAAGTAACACACATATACGGTGCTGGGGAGATTTCAGGTTTACGTTACTGGGAGAAACTCAAATTTGTCTCACTGATATGTGTGAAAATATAACGGTGCTTGAACAAATTAATATTAGCGATATTAAGCTAACCCATGATCTTCATGGTATGTTGTTACGATCCAAGATACAAGGGACTGTTTTTAATCTAGCTTTTTATTTGGACGATAAACTTGTGGAAACCGTAGAAATATTTGCTCAGTACGGGGAATTAATGTTTAAATATTGTACAATTGTTTGGGAACTTCGACCGCGTCCTGTCAAGATCAACTCAGAACGAAAACTCATAGTACGTGCAACTAATCCATTAAGCCCATTAGGTGTAAGCAAAGAAAAAACGTTCAACTACTGCAAGAGTTTGGGTAGCGTTAGTTTCGATTTTTCATATGTTTATCACCTAATGAGTAACGAAATTGAGACGACAATTAACGTAAAAGGAGATGTCACAAAGTATGATGATCTGAAGTACAAATGGTCGTTGCTGCAGGATACTTGTGTCAATGACAATGTATCTCTTCTTGCAAGTGAAACTAATGGTAAGTTCTAGAATTGTTTCCATACTCCATAGTCCAGTAGTTTAGGTCCAACCCTGTTCCCAGGTTCTTTCCTCTACAAGAGAGGAGTTAATTTGTGAGGAATTAAGAAAAAATTAAAAAGGACTTTGCGGAAGAAGGCCCCCAAATGCAAGAATTGCAGAAAATTGTGGAAAGTGTGAAATTTTGGGGAATATTCTGAAATGTTTTGGGTAAAGTCTTTTTGAATGGTTGGGGTTCGTAGGGAAAAAATAAGGGCCCCAAATTAAAAATTTTCCATGGGCCCCTAAATTCTCTGGGCGTCACTGAATAGTGAATATGCCCAGTGTGCGTCTGTTATACATGTATATATTTAATTGTTGTGGTTTCTATTCTTTAGTACCACAAGTAAAGGCAATAAGTCGTTCGTGTGGTAGTCGTAAGTGTTCAGCATGCCGAATTAGTCTTGTTCTAGTGGACAAAGATGGAGCTAATTGTACTGATCATAAACAGTATTCACAGATATTTCGGTATCTTAACCCAAGTGGTAAGTTGGAATTGAAATCAGTACATAGCTCAGGAAGGTTAGCATTATGTTACGGTCACAAGACCGCAACTTGCACAAGATTTGTGCAAGTACGTAACATAACGATACTAACACTTAGTAACAGAAATTTTAGACAGAATTTTTCTTTAACGGCCTTGTCACGTTCAGTAAAATAACGATAGTTACCTCGTGAATTCCTCAAACAGCGGGACGTTAATGCATAGGGACCTTCAGCATGTGCTAGCGAACTGAGTAATGCTTAATCTTAGCAGCACTCGTGTATGTCATGAAAAGACCGAGTCGCTATCGTCTCCAAAACAGTTTTAATTTACCTTTCTAGCCAATCAGTAACAAAATACGTGGACCGATTAGGCTGAGATTGTAACATAATCCCCCTCCCCCCTGTTCAATGTCGTTAGACTAAAATTAACATTTTATTCGAACTAGTTATCTGTTGTATTGCGTTGCTGATAACTCTCCCAGCATACACAGCAACATTGAAATAAGGGAGGGGGTTGTACTGTACATGTTATTTTTGCAATTGTAATTTTTAGAATTTCCCGGGAACGGCCCCCATACTGCCCCTCACCCCAAAAAAAGGTTGACAACTTTACCGCAAATTTGCTATGGAATCGCTCCACGGTCCTTGCTGCAAAATTCATTTGAAATTATAATGTAACCTTTTTTCTAAAACTTTGTTATCTTTCCTGTATATCAAGATATTGGACTTTGTTTGGCATGCAAATATACTTAAATCACACTGTATAATGTATTTTACAGAAGACTGTTTTTTAACTTGATGAAATTGTCATTAACTCAAATTTGCGGACGAAATGATACTGTAGCTTTGACAGTTCTTAAAGTATATACAGTATAGCTTTCAATGTCAGTGGAATTATCACATGTTTGGCAAGGAAACGTCTTCTTTCTAAAAATGATTGTGCAGTGTGACGTCATACATCTCTTCCTAAATCTGGTTAAAGAATCCTGTACAGTACATGTTACAGTTCCAATACTGTTTATATTATTTTTCAGTAGTGTCTGAGGTATACGCAATAGATGTTCCCACTGATTATTTTCTACGCGGTAAAGAAGCTACATTTAAAATAAAGAGAAGCAAATGGTTTGTAGCACCTTCGAATTACATTTGGAAACTTAATGGAAAAGAAATGTCAGGAAAGGAAAATTTTACACATACTTTTAATACAACTGGAAGGTACAATGCATGTTATATCTGTATCGTCCCTTGTTCGTTTATATATTGTTTGGTATAGATACATGTAGACTAAATGGAATAACGCATGTCCACGCTCGTTAAAAATGAGTATTTGCTCATATAAATTTGTCAATTTTACTAAAAACACTCCATGTGCGTTCATACTCTTCTAATCTACGACAATAAAAGTTTGGCGATTCACAATGAGTGCGACTTTGTTCAGCATTTCTTATTAAATCAACCAATTCACGAAAAACGCGTGGTCCAATAGACGCCATTGTTGTATATCGGCGCGTCGCTCTACTTCCGTTTCTCTGATTTACTTCCGCTTCCTCATCTTTTAGTTGCATTTATATACTTCCGTTTTCTCATATTTTATTTGTATTTACTTCCGTTTCCTCATCTTTTAGTTGTATCGATCGGTTTATCTTTTGGTTGTATCGGTTTATCTTTTAGTTGTATCCGTTTATCTTTTAGTTGTATCGGTTTATCTTTTAGTTGTATCGGTTTATGACATTGATGTATTTGCCCATAACATCAATGTATAGCACATAACATCTGCAATTTATAGCGCATAAACTCGATTGATACATTTCAGATATTTTCTCCGCTAAAAAACTTCATACATATATTATATATTATTTTACCGATTTCAACTTTTGCTATTTGTTTGTTTAGTTATACTGTTAGCCTATTTGGCATGAAGGGCAAAGAATTGGCATCAAAGAACGTTTCTATTCTGGAAAGATTAACTAAGGTACGTCACGGGAAAGTATACTCACTGTATTTGGTATGGCCAGGGGCTTTGTGGATTTTAAACTGAAGAAATATCTGCATATTTGGACCTTTTGCCCCCAGCCCTACCAAGGCTGATTGCATCATCATGTTTCACTCATGAATTTATTTCTCTTCGATCATGACTCCATTCACAACCATAGATCACAACCATATCCTTCACTCTAAATCTATGTTCATGCGCAAAACATAAGGATATAGTCCCAAGATGGTCGTGACTGGATTTATTTTTAGTTGGAGATTGTTGTTACTTCTTTTCGTTACTTTGGTAAGCCGATGTCAATGCGTGCTATAGTAAACTGTAATGTGAGCGTCACTTATTACTGGGATTTTGGCGATGGTGAACAACAAAACACATCGAGCAACATGGTGAAGCATCGATACTACAAGTGAGTATTCAACCCATTAACTACGATGCACACTAGCACTGTAGTTTGTAATTGTACTCTATCTAATACCAGGCCTACTATTAGAGGCGTGATAGTCTACTATTAGATCAGTAGTATATTTAGTACGCGCATCCTGAATTTATCTTATTTTATAAATGTGCCGCGTAAATTTGACATTTTCATCAGATAGAGCAATTAGATGTGGGGTACCTCAAGGCTCTATTCTAGGACCACTCTTCTTTTTGTTATATTAATGATCTGCCTCAATGTCTAAACAAAACAAAGCCTCGACTATTTGCTGACGATTCAAATTTAACAGCTGCAGGCCATGCAGTCTATAACTGAACTTGAAAATGCAGTAAAATTCTGATTTGTAAAACATTAGGAAGTGGTTGATAGCCAATAAACTTAGCCTGAACGTAGCTAAGACAGAATTTATATTGAATGGCTCAAAATCAATGACTAAAGGTACTACAGATAACAGATTTTCATCTAAACATTAAACTTGACAACAAACCATAGATATCTTTATATATACACTAGATAGTGCATTTAATTATTCTGCAATTCAAAAATTGAAGCCGTGATTGCAGACTCAGGATATTCAGTCCCATGAAATGAGAAGACTCGTATGTTTTCTATTTTTTAAACAGGGAACTTAAACATTAAGTTAAACCTATTCCGTTTATTAGCGAGTGGGAAACTTCAACATGGCCGCCATCTATTCAAATGGGGGTAACCGCTGGAATATTCTTGGCTTCAATTTTACTAAAAGAGATGCGCTATCTAGTGTAGATATCTATGCAACAAATCCATTAGTGACTCAAGAGTGTAAAAGCCTATGAGTATAATAATTAGCCTTTCTCACGCCGCCATTTTTGGGTGGCATTTCAGCTGAAGTCTGTGCGATAAGTCCACGTAACAGCAATTATTTATAATTTTTTGGACGAATGATGGTAAATTTGCTTTGTAAATGGTTAGTTTGTTTTGAAAAATTGCTTTTCACATTGTTTTAATTGCCTGCATTGGATAATGAAAATTTGATGCCACTCAAAAATGGCGGATATTTGTCATCGTGAGAAAGGCTAATTGACCAGTGTTTATCTTGGAATAGTAACACTGAAAATATTTGCAAAAAGGTAACAGCCGGAATCTCTGCCCTTCGGTAGCCTGAAAACAGACCTACGTTTCGCCCGCCCTAAAATTCGCGGGTCGACGAAGGGCGACACGTCCCTTCGTCGATCTGCGAATTTTAGGGCGGAGAAACACTTCTCTCTGTATACAATGCACTTACAGTATACCTGTATTTCAAATACTGCTGTGAAGTATGGGATGTATTTGGTGAAACACAATAAAAAAGGTTGCAAAAACTTCAGAATAGAACTGCTAAAACCATCACAAATCTTGGCAATGATGTTGATCATTCTATTGCCTTAGGTGAGCTAAGCCGGGAACCTCTTAAGGCTGATAGGAAAAAAACTAAAGCGAAAATGATGTATAAACTTTTAAATAATGTGGGTCCAAATTCACTTACTAATCTGTTTTCGTATAAAAGTGAATTAACAAACTATAACCTCTGGGATATTTTAAGTGGTCTTCACTTACCAAAACCACGTACAACTAATATGAAAAAACGTTTTATGTATGATGGTCAATTCCCTTGGAATTCAATTACAAGAGAAATTAGGGGAAGTATACATCCCTTAATTCGTTTGAAAAAAAATTGCTATACCTGCATTCACATTTGAAAAGAAAAAGTGCAGTAAAGTAAAGTACATGCATGTACAGTATATATAGGATTTCCTGTAAATAGCCTAACTACCTTTTTTAGTTCATTGTAAATAATTAGATTGTGTTCTCGTTAAACCTACTTTTATATAGTTATGTAAAAATATTTTGCACACGTCCTCCGTGGAAATCAGCTTAAGTTGACGGGGTCGACGTGTTTAAATAAAGTTTTCTATCTATATCTATCTATATCTCTCCAATTTTAAACATATTCCAGTAAGATCGTATTGTAATGTATCAATGTTTGAGCAAATGCAGGTTGTAATATAAAGAGACGCGTGTTATCATGCAAGGTGTTTGAGATTTCAAAACGGACAACAAGTCTTAGAAAGGCATTTGCAAGACTTTCTACGCCACATTTCTCTGATATTCTACATCTATTTTCAGGCCTGGTGTGTATACCGTGCGTGTTGTTGCAATTAATAGCGTTAGTGAGATAGAGGCGAATAAAACTGTCAATGAAATCGAGTTTTGCCCAGTTGGCGAGTTTGAAACATCATTTGAAGATGGAAAAGAGGCAAGTTTTCTCAAACAGTATAATGGAAAAAATCTACTCTCAGTAATTATACTGCAACACTGTTTGGCAAGTATACCCTGCAAGACGTATTCTAAACTATACAGTATATACTATATATAGGTGTAAATGCATGAAGTAACATTCAACGTGCAGTAGCTATGCCTGCGCCGATTATCAGTAATAACTCTCTAGTCATTTAGATATGATCATGTAATATTGAAAAAAGTATTCTAAAAGTTCCATTGCACGGGTCCAGCCGTGGAATTTTGTACTATGCGTTTTTCATTGCACAGTTTGGTTTTTATTAAATTCCATCCGTCAAAATCCTAATCCAATGTTGATCGTATAGCTTTCATTCGTGAATTGGATAAATATATTTTATTCGGTGAACGATGGATAAATTCGGTGAATGGAAAATTCCATCTTTCACCTCATGAAAATATTTTATCATTATATTGCCCTCATGGACATTCATTATTTGTATAATATCAGTATTTTGTATGTCCTAGCTTGTATATTTATATATAAATACAACAGTTTTCGAAAACCATTGTTTTTCCTTCTGGTTTTTAGGTTAAACAGTTTCGCTCTCTCCCGATTCATTTAGAAGTTTCAATAAGAAAGTTGGTTTGTTTCGAACCTGTTACCATCGTTTTTAAATGGACGGTAAATGACCTGAAATGACATTAAGATAAACTTGGCCGCCACACATATCTTTTACTTTAGTGTTATATAGGCTAGGATTAGGGTTAGGCATAACCTCCACCGCAGGCAGCTCAGTGTCAAATAGTCGAATTCCTGCAGGAGGAGGATAGAAGTTAGGGTCGGGGCTAAAGCTATTAAGATTAGTGTAATGATTAGGGTTTGGATTTAGGTACTTGAATAAGAAGTACAGTAGGGTATATATATATGGATTAAGATTAGAATAAGTGTTAGGTGTACTTTTCGACAGAAGAGCGACTTATGAATCAAAATTGGAACGATAAAAGTTGCCTGGACGTCAGTTCCGCAAAGTCTGTCGACTTATGCGACATTGATTCATAGCCGCTCCGCTCATGTCCCAAACCCAGGGACGCCGGAACCGGGGGGTAGGAGGGGCAGCTACCCCTCTTTCCCTTTACCAGGAGGGGCAAGGAGGGCGAAGGTGGCCTTTTGCTTAAAGGAAAATAGTTTTTATTAATAGAAAGAATTCGTTCTTGTTATTATAGAAGTATATAAACTATATGATATAACAAACTTTTGCTGAAAAACTGTAAGAAACGTATGGAAATTAATTAAGTTTATATGATTCCAGTGTTGTTCCAATTTGCTGTTAACGTGCGTGTCACCTCATATTTTTCGCAAAGACCTCTGAAAAAAAAATTTGGCCGAGAAGGAGGGCGAAGTTAAAATAACTGTAAAGCGAGAACAATATATAAAAAGTAAAATTACTTGAAAGAATTTGATTTAAACGAGCCTCTATATAGCTCAAATTTCGCGTACGACAACAGTCATTTTGGGCATTTTGGGCTGAATTCTTTTGTGCTAGAAATGCAGTCATTGAGCTTCAAAAATATCAAAATCCTCTGGGGAAGAACCGCAGACCTCCCTATTTCTTTACAAATCAGAAACGTGATTATGGCAGCGTTAAACTCCAGATTTTTCGTAAACGTCCTTTAATATATACCAATTCAAAAGTGCCCTTCGACGAAAGTCTGCCCCCTTTGCCCTCTCGTCGTTCCGGCGTCCCTGCCCAAACCTAAATAAACTTTTTCGTTATTTGTTATAGTATTAGACTAGACATCTGGTAATATTTTCTTCCTGATTTTCTTATATGTTTTAAAATTTATTTGGAGTTCTCGCGCGATATATTGTGCCAACCCTGTCGTGTTTGTTAATGTTCGTTTATGCATGCATGTGTTCGGCAAAAGTGTATGAAATTTAGAAGGATCTATTAAACTACTTATTTTAGATCCATAGGACCGACAAGTCGACCATATGGCCTGGTTGGGAAGAGCATAATAGTAATAAATCAACAGACAGCATTTATATTCCTCCAAATGTTCTTGATTATGGAAATTATAGTTTTAACGTGACAGTGAATGTAAGCTTTTTACTTTTTCCTTTAGCGTAGCATAATTGATAAGTACTTGATGTCACTGAATTAATGTAAATTCGACAACAATAGCATTCAAAGTTATGATTTAATATTTGACATGCAATAATTATTATTTATTTAAAATAATGCGAGGTCCTCACATCAACTCACTAGCTGACCAAATAGTCACACTGACCAAATAATCTCACTAGCTAACCAAATAGTCACACATTTAGTCACACTAAATCAATATTGGGGGGGGGGGCTCAAGAATAAATCTGAATAAATCTGAATTGCTTTCGCTCTTTTCTAGTTTTTTTTTGTGTTTTTCTTATACAAATGGAAATTATTGAAGCCCCCCTTCATTGTTCTCTGAATATCCTGAATTTCATACGTTCCAGAAGAAAAGTGTTAAAATGTTCCAGGGCCGTACATAGCGGGGAGGCAGGGGGGGGGTGGCAACTGTGGAGAAAACTATATTTAAATTTTTTTTCTTTTTTCTTTGGGTATTTCGGACTTTTTTCGGCATATAGGCCTTACTGCCCCCTGGTGAAAAAATCCTGCATACACCCCTGAAATGTTCACTCATGTAGTTACTTTGATTCAGGTTAATGGCGCTGGTGCGTCGCATTCTGAAAAATATTCTAGTGTCATCAACGTGATAGAAAGTCCTGTGGTTGCCATAATCCGTGGCGGCTTCAATAGATATGTGAAAGAAAATTCAACATTTTTCCTCGACGCAACGCCATCATTTGATCCAGATGATCTGAATGCAACTCTTCTGTAAGTACAGTCGTTTGAACTTAGAGGATTAGTGGATTTGGGACTCATTTTCCTGTTGCAAGGAGGCTATTTTATGGGCTGAGTAGACAAACAGATCTGGAATTTTTTATAATCCGTTGTATATTTAAACTATATATTGGTTTGCAACAACCAATAAATTGGTTGTCTCAGATTCAACATGAATTTGAGACAACCAGTTTGTTGGTTGTTTTAACCAATCTGTTTTTACAGTGTATCTTTTGAGAATCCTTGCTTCTTTTGTCCGATTCTTATTGGAAATGTAGCAAACAAAACATTTTTATCGTTATTTGTCGATTTTGTGTAAGATAAAATCAATAACAAAACTCTGCGATACCAATGATGTAATGACACTAATCCTTTAATTTGGACGACGACGTAATGCTGTCCAAAGTATTTAAATTCTTTACTATTATTATATCAACTTTTCTTTTGTCATATCAGGGTCCCCACGGTCCTTGAAAATCCTGGAAAGTCCTTGAATTTGTTTAAAAAAAATCCAGGCCTGGAAAGTCCTTGGAAAATGATAAGGTCCTTGAAAGTCCTGGATTTTTTTTCCAGTAGGCTGGAAATAATTGAAGAATTATCACCAGCCCAAGGATTGTGTTGCGAAGCTGATTTTCAAAGATTTTTCCAGTTGTAAGGTCCTTGAATATACTGAAAAAGGTCCTTGAAAGTCCTGGAAAAATCCTTGAATTTCATCTTCACTAAAAGGTGGGGACCCTGTCATATGCAATCGATGACGTTGACGTAAATGGTGCAATAATTATTTTCATAATTATGGAAATTTATTTATTAATTTATTAAAAATTTCTTTTAACAGGGTGCCTATTCAGTGTTAACAATTTAAACTATATAAAATACTGAATTTCAAAGGGGCGTGTATAAATACAAAACAAATATCCCAAATTAATATGTATTATAAATACATGTAAAACATTAGACTTGCTCCAAGTCTCTCTTTGTGGACATCTATATATTGTACATCTATATTGTACGTTACATTCTCCCCCTCAGCGGTACGTCATGTAACGTACAATATAGATGTACAATATATAGATGTCCACAAAGAGAGACTTGGAGCAAGTCTAGTAAAACATGAGCAGCAGTATTTTACCAGATATAAAGATACGAGGCGAAGCCGAGTATCTTTAGGTCTGTTAAAACATGCACCGCGAATTAAATTGCTTCAAAAATGATCGATCGATTCATTGGCGAAGTAATTTTAAAAAAATACGTTGTATAAGTCGAGAAAATCAAAGTTAAAGTTTATGTAAATCAAGGGAAATCTCTATCACATATAAAGATACGACACGCTTATGATTTTTCTTTGTGTTTTCCTCATGAATTATTAATGAGTTTTTGAAAACAATACTATATTACAAAGGAATGACAAAGTAATAGCTGAACGAATTAAACAACTATATACAATCATTTGGTTATTTCAACTCGTCCTTTAATTAAGGTAATTCCGCAGTAATTGTTCCCGAAATGAGAATGTGCTGAAACTTCCCAGGCATGGAGTTTATGATATACTTAAAGTAAAATCACACAAAAAAGTCGGGGTCACCGAACTCGTTAAGAAGATATAACAATCACAATATACCACCTTTACCCCAATATGGCGCCATCTTGACGCTCATTACGAGTAACAGCAAAATCACAACAGCCCGATATTTATTGACGTTTTTAGCGCGGATTTTGCTTTAGTAAACCTATTATTTTTGAAAAAATATTGTGTTTTGAGCAAAATGAAACTACTAACGTGTATAATTCTGATCCACAAGTGTCTTTTCCACGTTTCTTTACATATCTTTCTTTGAGAACATGCATTGATAAAGGATGTTTTTTCAAGATCCAGATTTCTTTTAATTTCGGATATGGAATGTAAAATGCATTAAAGAAATAAATTATCAGTTAAAAAACCGGGGTCACCGATATTTTTAGGGAATTGTGGCATTAAAACGTGGAATACAAGTAAATAAATATACTACAGAGACAGGAACCCTAGCAACACTTTTGTATGCCTTTTTTGAAAACATTGATTTTAACGTAATTCTTTGCACGAATGTAACCAAAGATGTTTTGAAATAACATAAAATTGTCATAAAATGATTTTTTTTAAACGGTACGTATAATGGATGGAATATAAGTTATAAGATGTGTGCAGTAAAAGTGCGCAATGCAAAACTGCGGAATTACCTTAAGAGCATTAATTGATAGCTCTTGGAAATCGTCAGTTATATCGTTCCACGACTTTGCCGCTCTATACGAAACGCTTGTCTTTTTAGGAAATTATAGTTCTTGCATGGGCTTGGTTTTGGGAGTTTCTGTTTAGTGTTATTATACTTCTCATGCAGACAGTAATAATTTTTTACACTCTATGAATAGGTAACTCGGCGCTTGTCTGGAGCATGTCAAAGTTAACGTCAGAATGTTAAAGTTAAAGTCAAAATTTAAATGTTAAAGTTAAAGTCAAAATATTAAAGTTAAAGTCAGAATGTTAAAGTTAATATTGATCTTTTTACCATTAATTACCGGCCAATTATTTAAATATCGCCGATTATAATCGGTTTTGTAGTTAGATAGTTTCCGGTTTTGCAGCTCATATGTACATGATTTGGCCAGCAATGCTTGTCTATAGTGTTGTTTTTGTATTCTTTTCCACAGCTTTCGTTGGTCGAACCTTCCTCCTGCTATGACAACAGGACCGTTCACTGATCCAGTGATTGAAGTTAATGCAACACACTTGAAAGAATCTGCAAAATTTAAAGTAACCGTTTCGTCAGGAAAACGAGAAAATGAAGCAACACAGCGCGTTACAGTGGTAAACTCAAAGGAAATCAAAACCAAGTGAGCAATATACAGTACGAGTTTAACAGATATACTTTTTCAATATTAAAATTATTATTATTATTATTATTATTATTTAATAAAAAAAGTATAAGTATGGTTTGAAGTAATATTTCAAATCCGACTATGAGGATTGGACTAGATTTCAAGTCCACGCAATTTGATGGATCAAAATGCGAGGACTTTGAATCTAGTCCAGTCCCAATTGGAGGATTTGAAATGACATCTCATACGAATAAATCACTACTTCAAGTGAGGTGAATTAATTTTGATCCAGTCCAAAAACTGAATTAATTTTGATCCAGTGCTAGCGGGACTGGATTAATATACTTCACCCGGTATCCAGTATTATCATGTGAGCAAAATAAAGCAATATGGTTGGCTAATTTACTTATGAATTATTAATGAATTTGAGATGGGTGCGTACCGTACAGTACATGCAACAAAGTAATGAATACCCTTTAACCCGCGAGGTTGCTTTATGTTAAGGTAATATTTCTAATTTGCGTTTATATTTTAAAATTCTGTGCATTTTGCATAATACTGTTTACACCTGGAATCAGAATCATTTTTGCATTTATCAGTTTGTACAAGGTAGGAAGACAGTGATTCCATTTTGATCCAAAATTGTAGTGATGAGAAATGTCCTACAGCACCGCACTGCCAGCAAAGTTTTGCCAAAAAATATTCTACAGGAATTTTGTCATCTCAAACTCATTAATAATTCTTGAGTAAATTAGCCAACCATATTGCTTTATTTTGCTCACATGATATTATTGGATACCTGGTATATTGTATTAAATCGGTCCTTGGACTGGATCAAAATTAATTCACCTCACTTTAAATAGTGATTTATTTTTATGAGATGTCAAATTGCGCGTACTTGAAATCTAGTCCAGCCTCATAGACATAGTCGGATTTGAAATATTACATCTTATACGTATATATTGGAATGTGATATAATTTGCTTGTTTAAAAATTCCAAATCCGCTTTGCAAGTCGAAATTGTCATGTGTCGAAAACACTTGCCCATAATGAAGTTTACAGTGTACCACCTGCATATATGCAGTCGCACCACATGTTCTTTGAAACCTATACCTATATATACAGGAGGTCTTAATACGTTTGGGTTAACATGGGTTCTTTTTGCCGCCAGGAAGAAGAATCCTTTTCCTGTACCAAATTTTCCTGCTTAAAATGATCTTTTTTCTGAAGTCATTCCATTGTATAAGAAATCTTTTCTTTTAAAATTGTAGCATGATTTTGGACTGTCCATCGTGTGATATAGAACCTCTAAATCCCAGCAACCCTACAAGAATAATGGAGAAATGCAGTTCCAAGTATTGCCCAAGCAAGGCTTCATGGGAATTATATGAGTTGAGAAAAAATGAGGAGTATGGAAAGCCCAAGTTGGAGAAAATAGTTTGCACAGAAAGCGACCAGACATCACTACAATGGTCTAACAGTAAGTTGAAATTGATCACTGGCCCGTTTTTATACTGCCCCAAAGGGTATTGGGCTGTCAATTTCCCGTTTGTAATCTAAAATGACTGAAAATTGCAAACTTCGCAAGGCTATATTATCCGCATTTTACAACATTTCGCAACGAAACTTTGGAATATTACTAATTTTGTGATGCTCTTTCAAGCTGTGATGAAATTTTTGTCTAGATTAAAATTTAGTCTATTACGCAAATGGTCAATGAGCAATCGAAGATCAGGTCAATAAAGTTTGATATTTGGATTATTTTGATAGTTTAATTCATAATTTGCATTTTGTATGATTGTCGTAAAGAAAACCAAGATAGTTAATTAGAAATCTACTAGATTTTAGCAGATCACGTGACCAGCGTCTACCAGGGTCTTTGCTCCCCAAGAGGAAAGACCCTTGGTACAAGGTTGCTTTATTGTTAAATAAGATTATTTCATTCTCAAGGAGTGCCTTTGAGTAAATGATCTATTTATTTTTATTGAATTTGTCATTTCAGAAAGTACACAGCAATTTACGTATAGTTTTCATAAGTGTGAGCGTGAGAAGGCGTCTCAAACAACGGAATCCTTGTGTAGTAGATTAAACCACCAACTGGAATCGTACTGCAAAGATTATAAAGAAGTCCAACTTGTGTTTAAGAGGAAGGAACCATTGCTTGACATAAGAAATGATTTTTTCCCTGGAAGCAGAATATTTATAATCAAACGTATAATTAACGTTGAGGTTGTAGCGGAACGATTCTTTCGTGTCCATGATAAACCTCGAGACTATTCTTGTGAGGTCAAACCCACTAAAGGAATTGAACTTCAGGAGGATTTTGAAATTAGTTGTAATATGAACAAGGTATGTTAATTCTGCTTACAACTTATATGAACTTAGAACTTATATGAAGATTCATGCACAATCTTAAAGTTATAACTGCGCAGAGAGTATAATAGAGAGATGAAGATACCCCTGTTCCGCCGGTTTACGGGTACGGGTGATATACACGTACTCGTACTCCGTAAACCGTGTACGACTTGCAACTTAAGAAATCCAAGATATTCCGGGGTACGAAAACCGATCGGAGAATGGTAACTTTTGTTGCTGAGGTTCACAATAGATTTGGAAAACAATTGACGAGAAAATGGGGATAGGCTTTATTTAGATAAGATGTTGAAGTATTTTACTTCCTAAACGTCTTACAAATAGTAAACAGCACTTTAAAAACCCTACAAATAGTAAACAACCTTACCCGTTTGCCTTTCACGTGTAGACCATGGTTAACCGCGGGGAAACGGGTAGAAATGACGGGTAAACTTGACTGACATCAGCAATATTTGGTAAACGAAATGGCGATACCCGTACCCGTAAACCGCAACCGGGGTATCTTAAAGACCTCTCTAGTCTTTCCGTCGCTCTCTGCGCACTCAATCAACATGCAGCGTCTCAATTTCTCCATCTTGGAAACTATGTATGTAGGCCTCTGCGGACGAGAGATGTCAGATTAGTATTTCATTATCAGAGCGAAAATGGAAATATTATATCACGATCTATTATATTAATTACATCCATGTGTTTTGGATGCAGTTGACATAAAAATGTATTTTACAAAAGAATACACCCTTTCGATAATTACGTCACACATGCTTTTTGGTCTTGGAGCCTCGCTCTCATTAGTAAATTACGCAAGATGATTGGCTTACGATTCATGAGAGCGAGGCTCCCAGGCCAAATGATGTAATTAGCGAAAGGGTGTATTAACTTATTTTGGCATGCAACGAAATATTTAATGACTTTTCAAATTGCGCAGTTGTTCAGTCGTGTTGCATTATTAACCGAAAAAATAATCTTCAAAAGGTGTCTTACATTTAGCTTCACATATGCACTTTAGACAACACAAATATATGACGAATTAGTATAGGTAATCATGCGATGGCAAGTACAATTAGGGATTAATAGTACGAGTGATGTTTGGAAATTTTGCCAAAATTGGACGAGCCGCCGCGAACAACATCGCATGATTACTTGTTTATTATTAGCATATGACAAAATATACTTCTCCGTCAACATCATATTTTCTCGCCAAAACCCAGTCCTTCCAGACTTTCAACCAAAATTTGGTACTTTTGTTCGTATTTTCATTTAGGTCTTTTGTTAAAGCAAAATTTGGTGCTTTCGTATTTTCATCTAGTTCCTCCACGGCAATTTCATTTCACATTTGTGTTCAAAATCACTAATTGTACTGCAGTACAATTAATGAAATAATTGTACTCCTCTCAACCAATCAGCGTCCAGTAATTTTGTCATGCTAATAATAAAGTATAGTATCAATATTGTCTTACTATAAATTATAGCATTTTAGAACAAGCATTTTGTTTTCGGCTTAAATCTTAATTCACTAATTTTAATTCACTATACTCCTTGGCCTGGCATGTAGTAAAACACTGACTACCGGAACACCACCGGAACACCGCCGGAACACCACTGGAACACCACCTAACCCTAACCTCAACCCTAACCCCCAACCTAACCCTAACCCCAACCCTAACCCCCAACCCTAACCCTAACCCCAAACACTAACCCCAAACAAAATGGTGGTGTTCCGGTGTTCCGGTGGTGTTCCGGTGTTCCGATAGTCAGTGTTTTACTACATGCCCCTTGGCCTTGTTTATTTTTCAGAGTGCCGGTTCTTAATGAATTAAGGTTTGAAATCTTAATTCACTATACTCCTTGGCCTTGTTTATTTTTCAGAGTGCCGGCCTAGTGTACAAAGTTATGTACGAACGAGTGAACGCTGATAGCTCAACTATATCAAATATTTTTCTTCAAAGAAAGGTTCCGCGGTTCAAATTTCATTTGCCATCTGGCGACGAAGGTAATTCAGAACATTCTTTTAAATTTATGAATTGCAAACTTTGATGTCCGAAAAGAATAGTTAACGACATTGGATTAGAAACATACCTTAACCCCTGTCATACCCCCAGTTTCATAGACTATCAAATTGCGCGAGTGACGAAGAGTCACGTCATAGCTGTTCAAACGATATCTTCAAACGAAGCAGTTTCATTGTTCTAAACAAAAAAGTAGTTGTTAAATGGTTCTAATAGGGACCATGCAGCGACGAGTTCAATTTGGGGTGTATGATTTTGGGGATAGGGTACCTATAAAAATATTCGAAATCAGAATGTATCTATAAGTCACATAGTATATATTAACTGAGTTGAATTTGTTACTTAATTTGAGTATAGGACAATTTCGGTACAACAACAAATAATCATGCAATTACTCAAAAAGTATTGTTATATAGTTTGTGTCAAAGTTCATTGTATTAAACTTTTTATTATACATTTTAGTCCGCGTGTTGTGGCCTCGAAAAGTGCCTAGAAAACGATTTTCATTAAGCATGTCTTAGATCTGAAATACTTTTACGGAAACTAACACTTTCGAACACGCTGAGTTCAAATCCAAAAAGTTCCGTAGACCCGCAGTTTTTTCACAAAATGCTATTTTATCTTCACTAATTTCACAGCATTTTTTTTCATTGTTCAACGACACGGATCGATGACGATATACGATTATGTCACTCAAAAGGACCAATTTCTATTAACCATTCTTCCATTTAACAAAAGACCGGTTTTGCTCGAATCATTTTGAGTTATGCAATCTTATGCGTGTTGGACGTAAATAACATACCTTGTCTACTACTTTGAGAAGGTACAGATAATTCCTTCTAATATCTTTAGTTCTGGATCTATCTCTATAAAATCACGAGGACGTTAATGTCAAGTCTTTGGGCTATGTCTCTGGGCTGAGAAATAATTACTTACATGCGATCAAAATGTTTTATACAAAGATATAAAACGGTAATCTATATGTAATGGATCAGCATTGAAATTTCCAACACGGTTTCCGAGCATAGATGTTATATGTAAACAACGAGTTTGAGTGTTTCATCAGGGGATCCAAACACGAGAAAACTGTATGAAACACGAGCGCGAAGCGCGAGTGTTTTATTGTTTTCGAGTGTTTGGTCCCCTGATGAAACACGAGAAACGAGTTGTTTACACAACATCTCAAAACGAAAACATTTCATTGGCTTATATATATTATTATAGTATATTGTTGTGTTTTGACTTGAATTTGTATTTAGGATCTCAG
The DNA here is from genome assembly GCA_902702795.2 of Paramuricea clavata. Lineage (NCBI taxonomy): Eukaryota > Metazoa > Cnidaria > Anthozoa > Malacalcyonacea > Plexauridae > Paramuricea > Paramuricea clavata. The sequence goes on along the minus strand of CACRXK020003015.1, from coordinate 13,324 downwards.
TTATTAGATGAAAACCGTTTTTCATCTAACAACAGTGATGGTATATGATTTTTAGCGTGTTTCCTTGCGGTATCCAACCTCAATCATGTGACGAATTAGGGTGAGTTCATTCGCTAATTTGCTCATGAATTATTAATGAGTTCGAGATATCTTATATAAACTAGATAGCGCATCTCTTTTAGTAAAATTGAAGCCAAGAATATTCCAGCGGTTACCTCCATTTGAATAGATGTCGGCCATTTTGGAGTTTCCCACTCGCTAATAAACTCTTAAAAAACAACAATAACTTTCATCATTTGAATAGTTTGAAAATGTATTTGGAATAAGTTTAACTTAATGTTTAAGTTCCCTGTTTAAGAAATAGAAAACATACGAGTCTTCTCATTTCATGGGAATATCCTGAGTCTGCAATCACGGCTTCAATTTTTGAATTGCAGAATAATTAGATGCACTATCTAGTGTATATCAGGTCTATCAGATATTTATGTTTCCGAGACGTAATTCAATAGATAACTTATCATTGCATTTGAACTATTACATCAGTTGGTGTTATACTGTGCGATAAGCGAATATTATTGGAAAGAGGACTTCTATATATACGTCGAAATCATCAAATAAACAGCTCATGCACACATTTCTCCACTTCGTGGTAAGTTTACAGAGCATATTTTATACTTTGGGACTGATCTTTGTCTTTGATGTGAACATTTATTCTTATAGTTTAAGGTTCTTTAAGATTGATCCTGTCGTAAGTCTTCTACCTGCAACCATTCGACAATATTTCATTTTAGCCTTGTCTTTGCCCGTTACGTTGGCTTCGCGTTACTTTTGTTTTAAATATCTTGATCGCGTTAAAAGAATTATTTTTCAGGCCTGCAGTGACATAGCTAAAAGACTTTACGCATTAATGTCCTTGTGATTTTATAGAGATATCTCTGGAACTGAGGATTTTAAAAAGCGTTATCTGTACTTTCTCAAAGTTGTAGACAAGATATGACATATGTTGTTTACGTCAAACACGCATAAGATTGCATAACTCAAAATGATTCGAGCAAAACTGCTCTTTTGTTAAAAGGAAGAATGGTTTATAGAAATTGGTCCTTTTAAGTTTTAAGTACATAATCGTGTATCGTCATCGATCCGTGTCGTTGAACAATTAGCCTGCGTGGCAGGCCCTCAGTTTTATGGGGGGGGGGCTGATTTGCAACGGGCAGGATTCTGGCGGGCACGGGGGAGGATCCTCAATCCTCCCCCGTGCCCGCCAGAATCCTGCCCGTTGCAAATCATGCCCCCCATAAAACTGAGGGCCTGCCACGCAGGCTATTGAACAATGAAAACATTTGTTGTGAAATTAGTGAAGATAAAATAGCATTTTGTGAAAAACTGCGGGTCTACGGAGTGGGAACTTTTCAGATTTGAACTCAGCGTGTTCGAAAGTGTTAGTTCCCATAAAAATATTTCAGATCTAAGACATGCTTAATGAAAGTGAACGATATCGGGTCACGGCACACGGACTATTTACGGTGTTCCATTTATCTAGTTTTGGTTTCAAAGTTAACTCCAATAACCAGTGAATTATTCGTACTTTGACACCCCTGTATATACACTATATATAACAAAACAGTTATTTACTGAGACCTCGGCAAATCAGTGTGTTTTGTTGCCCCTCGACCGCCGTTGTTGCCCTCGGCTTCGCGTTCTCGGGTCCACAAAACACACTGTTTCCCTCGATCTCATGCAGTAAATAGGTGATAAATATATGTAATTAGTATTGAGTTACTTTAGTAATGATTATTTATAACACTGCCTGTTATGGAATAAAGAACGAACAAGAAAGACTGGATTGAGGTCTGCAAAAATTGCCGAACTGGGACATTTACAGGCCGGCTTTTAATATCGGTATTGCCGAATGCTGACCTCGTTCCACGTGGGGAAAAAAACACGCAAACGCTGAAAACGTACCGGCTTTATATTATCAGCAAGCGTGGAATACGGTGTGGCACCCTGCATAGTCTGCATAGACAGACCCAACCAGATTTCATGAGATTTTTTTTCAGGTATTTTACCATGCAAACGCTAATTTACACTAATTTTCTTTTCATTGGTAGATAAGAACTCCTTAATTATTTCGATCGAAAGTGATAAAGGTGTTGTAAGAAAGTATTGTGGTATTCATATGACAGTTTCTGGATTTAATTCCACCAGTAACGTTGAGAATTATTTGTAAGTAAAGAAAAATAATCAATTTCATCCTTGTAGTGGTTCGGAAAGTTAACACCATATTTTAAAAGATGATTAATTCAACACAAAACAACAAACGATATACATTTGCAAAACAGCTAGGGTTTGCAGGTAGGCATATGCACCAGCCACCAGTCTACGTACGCGTTGGACCACAATTCACAAAGCAGCCATTTACGCTAATTACTTGATTAGCTAATTAAGCACTAGCTATATAACAACAGTTTATTTTCTTTTGCAGATATAATAGGTCATTGGCAGTCAAAGAGTCGTTTTCGGAACATCATTATGCCTCCCATGGTCAAACATTGTATAATATTACCTTGATTTCAGACGTCTTAAACAGGTACAGGTACACTCTAATAAAGATTAAAAGAGGCGTAGGCTGTTCAGGAGATCTCCCTCATTTGGGCAACAGTAGTAATATAGGTTTTCGAGCTGAATTTCTATGGCGAAGGAAGGTGGAGGGAGGGTGAAACAGGGCGGAGTGCGACAGAGGAAGGGCACGCGGCATGACGTCGCTGATTATGTATGACGTCATAATATATGCATGACATCAGTCAAGGCATGCTAGTTCGGCAAGTTTGGGTTTTTGCAAGTACATAAAAATTTAATTTACTTGTTGTGAATATGATTTATGTCAAGTAAACTTTAAAGCCTTGGTGGCCATTGGCGTTGGCGAATTTGCATACCTAATAGGATCCCAATGGATAGATAGGGATATTATAGACCTGAACATGTTTTGATTTTTATTTCACCCAGCGATCATGAGACAGGTCGACATTTACATATGGATAGATTTATTACGCGAGGGTTAGGGAAGGCCTTAAAATCGGGCGGCAGCGTGGCTTTGCGAGAATAAATTAACAATTCTGCAATGATTTAGTTTTAATTAAAATGCACTTATTTCTTTGAAAAGTTTATAAGGTCTGCTTCTAGGAGCGTATTTTTTAGGTGTTATTATTATTATTACTTATTACTTAGTACTTAGTACGTATTACGTATTACTTATTACTTAGTACTTAGTACTTATTCACTCATGGTAGCTTTCAGGTGTCTGTTTTTCAAAGGGCCGTGAACATTTACTATAAATTATTATATAAATATCAAAAATATTAACTATAAAATAATCATTTATAATATACAGGGTGTATAAAAAAAAGCGCAATCCTCGACTAAAATGTAAATTGCTAAACAAATAATAGACGAAAACTTTAAAGTTTACATTCATTTTAAAGCGTAGCCATTCAGCTTTCTAACAGTGGGTTGTTTCTTAAATTTGACTCATTGGTTCGCGGGTAATAATACTTTACGTTATTGCGATTGGAGATTAAAAAAATTGAGATGGAATAACAAATCGTTCTCATGAAAATAACTGATTTTTTCATTAAAACAAAAAAATCTTGCATTTTATTAAATGGATTGTAACAATAAGTATAATTACGGCTTTTCTTCCACTATTTTTAACTCAGTTTGAAACTTCAAATGCGATATAATTTTGGCTTGGACCATCTAAGCTGACTGACATCAACTTGCTATAATTTCTGTTTACATTACATCGCAATTCGATGACACTCTTGCTCAGACACCAGAATGTTTTGATGATTTTTAGCATTCGTTTAGGATTTTCAAACAACCTGGTCTCTTTTAAAATACTTTTAATTTGTTCTTACGTGGTTTTCCAGATGTAGTGACGACAACATTAAAGTTTAAAGAAGAAAATTCTAACATTTAAATCGACTAAACAATAACATAGTAAACTTGCATAATTAAACAGGAACTAAAAATGATAGGTTTTACTAAATCTTTTCCTGTGCAATTATTACTAGCATTGCATGGAGACAAGGATAATAGTTTGTGTGAAAGAGAAAAGAACAGGCTTTGAAGTAAGCCTAAAAGCGTTTAACTAGAAATAGTATTTCGAAAGTTATTAAGCACAAAAGATGAATTGCGTTTATTTTGATACACCCTGTAGACTAGGCATGATGACCTCCCAATTCAAATAGTAAAATACACAAGTCATCGATTAGTCTCTTGAAAGAATTGATAGAGGTTTTAGGTATTTTTATTATTGGAAGTTTTCCCATTAAAATTAAAGCTCCTCTTTAGGAGAGAAGTTTGGTTTTACTGAAAAAATTGTCTTAGGTTTTGGTTGGTAAAGGTTTTAATTTAATGATTATGTCGTAGTTGGGAAGTTTGGTTAACAGAGACATAAAACATCTGTGTTAAATATTCTGGATCATTTGTTTCTTTAATTAAATTCTCGAATTCTTGTCTTCGTATTCTTGCATTATCTTTGGGCTTCTTTGGAATATATTCTGGCCTTTCCTTTAGTAAAAGCGTTCATACCGCTTTTTTCCCTTCGGTTTCATCATCCACTTTTTTTCCAATTAGCAGAGTCCACCCAATAGGCAATTCCAGCTTTTAATTTACGTGCGCAGGGGGTGACGGGAAGTAAGGCCGTATCATATTGCTGATTATGCTGAAAAATTTCAAAAAAACTGCCGAAACAACCGAAATATTTCAATATTTACAAGTATAAGCTATCACTCCGTGTTTTCACAGCCGCCATCTTTATTTTTCAGCATAACCAGCAATATGATACCTTACTTCCCATCCTCCCCTGCGCGCATAAACTAAAAGCTGGAATTGCCTATTGCGCTTTGAGTCTTGGTCATTCACCTTCTGTTGGGTGTAAGGAAGTTAGGGTTAGGAGTAGCAGGCACTAGTGTGTTATCACAGCAGGTACAGGAGTAGCTTGTATACTTGTGGTGTTGTTTGAACAAGGCTTTCGACAGTTTCAGGAGCGGGATAATGAGTTGGTTAAACTGATTTAGCTGATCAGAATACAGCTTGCTTTTTTCCACCGCAGCAAGCTGTGGTGCTTCCATGATCTCTTGCATTCGCTGGTCGGTGTTATACAATACAAAAGGTGGTTGATGGTAGGACTGGGCTTGTACATATTGTAGCAATACATGAAATGGTCCATGCATGGTTATTTTTTCCCGACCATGTTTGTAACTGCAAGGGTGATCTTTTGGTAATAAACCCTTTCGACATATATCACATTGATAAGACATCTTTACACCGTTGAAGTTCAATTTCAGATACAAAATCATGCATTATAAGACTAATCCTAACACCAATCCTAAAGAAAAGGGAGATACGAATAATGTTAAAAATAAGAAACCCAAACCAAGGGCCCGTCCTAACCATGCACAAGCATTAAACCAAACTTCTGACATTATTCTTTAGAGCAACTTCTGGTTATAGGGCTGGGTATTAAGACTATAGTTGTGACTGTAGTCTAAGTAGTCATGACATATTCTTCAGGGAAGCTTAAGGGAAGAGGAAGGGAAGCCTTAAGGGAAGCCTTCTATGAAATTTGAAATGGCCTCTGAAATTTGTCTTCATTTTTAGTTTATTAGTAAGTTGGTTGGTTTGGAGTTGTATCACTAAATACTAATTTTATACACTGTATATGCATTATAACTGTTTGAAAGAGTGCGAATGATTATAAATTTAAAGTTCTGTGCGTTTAAGACGAATAATTCTTTTTTTTCTTTTAGAAAACCAAATGTTTCGAATTCTGCAAAATTACTGCACTTGCGAATTCAAATCAGAGAGATGCTGATAGATATCCTAAGTAGAGTTACAACACTAGTGTCTAGTGAAGTACGTACTGTGTCGTACAAACATGTTATTACAGACATGTTATTCATAACTTAATATGTTGGTATGCTTGGTGGAAAACACCTGGATCTTTTATTGTTGGAAAGATTCCGATCCGTATAATCCCAAATCTTTATCAGTGCTATTTAAGAAATGGAAAACATTTCCGTGTTTCTATACAGTTATATAAAAACACACGTGGGAGTTTGGGAGAACGAGAAATAATCCACGTTACTCGAGTTCTCCCAAACAACCACGCGTGTTTCTATATAACTGTATAGAAACACGGGAAAGAATGCTTTCTATTTCTTTTATAATATAACTCAAGAATAGGTTTTATATCAATTAATTTACAAATTCTCATTACCATGTGATCGGTAAAGCACAAAATAGTAAAGTTCTCCTCTATGTTTCGAACTGAAGTTTCAAAATTGTTATGATCAAAAATAAGAACATGCCAGTCGGGCATCTGGAGGGCACTAGAGCAGGTGAAAGGAGTGGCTCGCCCCGTAAGAAAGTTGTAACAATTTCCTTTCATGTTTGTGATGTTACTCTGAGTGTGCATCCACACCGGAAAAGCTGAAAAGTTAGCTTGGCTACGGTGGGAATCGAACCCGCGACCTTTGGGATACTAGTTCAATGCGCTTCCAACTGAGCTACGCGCTTCCAACTGAGCTACGTGGTCAACTCGGTTCGAGTTGATGATATTTCGGAACTGAGTCTAGTTCCTTCGATATCAGTGTGTTCTATGATATATGATTATTTTGTGTGTGTTGGTGTTATGTACTCAGGTGAATATGATGTTTGTAATGTTACTCTGAGTGTGCATCCACACCGGGAAAGTGTGTGTGTTGGTGTTATGTACTCAGGTGAATCACTTGACCACGTAGCTCAGTTGGCAGAGTATTGGACTAGTATGCCAAAGGTCGAGGGTTCGATTCCCACCGTGGCCAAGCTAACTTTTTCGGCTTGCTCAGTGAGGATGCACACTCAGAGTAACATCACAAACATCATATTCACCTGAGTACATAACACCAACACATACAAAATAATTTGCTTTCAACCAATAGGAGATCTTTTAGTTTTAGTTAAAATAATTAGTAATAAATTTTAGGCACAAACGTTTTGACGAGTGAAATTTGCAGCAATAGACGGGTGGGAAAATGTTAGCAACCCAAATTCGAACAATTTTGTTTTTGTTAATAACTGCCATAATAAACGTTTGTTTATTTTTGTAGTATGTTTCCCGACAGTTTGCCAGTTCTTTGGAGAGTTGTACAAGAGTTCCTGAAGAGGTACTGAACGTATGCTTACATTAATTGTTGATACTTTAATGGTCGGAATTTCTCCCACTGTAAATGAACATTGCTGCATGGTGCAGCCATATGCAGTAGAAATGATAAAAAGTTCTTTCACGACGTGCTCTATGACAAATAATGAATGTTTGTTAGTGCAATGGTGAAAATATTGTCATGCACGAGTGCAAGATGGAATTTTCCATTCCACGAAGCGACACTTAATATTGTCGTAAAAATATTATTTTTGCACGAGCCATTTTGCTTCATTTTTGCTTCTGCAATGGAACAAAACGTACAGTACAAAAATACACTGCTGGAAGTGGAATCATTGCACTCTCAATAAAATGGGAATTTTTATTCAATATCATGTGATCATAATCAGCCAATTAAATACCAGAATATAATAAGGTGTTATATAAAGACAATTTGAAGTATTACTGCAGCGTACTATATTATTATAAACGTAGAGCCGTGTCTTGATCCTTTATAAATATCTTCGTTTAATTCATCATGTGGTCTATTGATCCACTGGGTTATTAGCGATTTGTACACGGCTATCGGAAACAGTTATACAATTAATAAAAGTATATCATTTTTGTTTCTCGTTTTTGTTACAGTTGACTAATAGCAGTGCAGTTGCAGTTGTAGAAATACTTTACAATCTAACGGCAAGAACACAACATGGTCATGAACAGAGTTTAGAGTTGGCGAAAGATTTTCAAGAAAACATTCTCAAAGTTGCAAGTAGGATAAAAACGAAAATGAGTAGCGAAGAATATGAATTGAAATTATTGGAATCTCTTAATAATCTTTTTGAGGTAATAATATGCTTCTTGTTGTTTTTTAAAATTGTGTAACCTTTTCACATTTACATAAATGTCAGAAGGAGAGACGCTTGAAAAAGCTGTTACACGAACAAGAAATATGGGTACTGAATAAATAAAACGATGTGATTAAACTATTTCATTTTGTGGCAAAATCTATGAGAAATTGAGATACTTTAGATAGTCTATTGGGATATAAAATATAATTATATACTACTACAACAACAATTGTGCTAGTTTACATGGTTTTAAGAATAAAAATATAATTCTAGTAAAACATATTAAAACCAAAATTGTATTAAGTACCGAAATTGTATTGAGTACTGTCGAACCTCTCCTTACGGACACCTCTCTAATAGGGAGACCTCTCTATTACGGCCAGGTTCCAATGTCTTGACATGAATGTTTTACTTTATATTTTCTTTTCTTTCAAGGATACACTGAAGACAAAATTCGTGCGGACTCCTTTGGAAATAATCAACATTAACAAGAACGTCTTCAACGCATGTCTTATGAAATTATCGCCCTATCGTAGTGAAGAAGTTCGTTTCAAGTGCGGGGAAACACATGTAATGTTGAACACAAGAAGTTATGAAGTTTCCAAAAAAATTTATGACTGTGATTTATTTGGGTGTGGTTTACAAGCTGTAACCATGGAAATTAATCCTTTCAGAGATGATGATAAGTACCAAGTATGTCTTTCTAATTCTTCCATTTCACATTGTACAATTCCCTCTTTTTCTGCCAACTCTGGTGCAGTATTTTTCCTGAGTGCCACTCACTGTTTTGGTCTTCTTTCCTTTCACTGACTTGAAGCAGAAAAATTGTTTATGCAGAATACGAGTATTTACACTAGATATAGCTCGATCACCTCCATGAGTTCTAAATTATAGCTAAGCAGCTATTTACATTTACATTACATTATTATTCAGCTCACTCCCCATTGGGGCTTTTCAGTGACTGATTACATGACGTATTACGCTCATGTTATACTAAGCCTATAGAGTATTTATCTCTACAACAATTGAGATATTACTTTCCTAACTGTGTTTATCCTAACCCTGCACCCTTGCAACTTTACCCTGTGGGAGGAAACCGGAGCATCCGGAGAAAACCCACGACTTTCGGCAGAGCGTTGACTGACTCTTTTCACATGAGTTCGTAGCGAGAATCGAACCCACGATCTCAGGTGAAAGCATTGAACTAAAAATAACTGGAACGCTACGTTCAAGCGGAAATTTGAAGCTAAATTCTACAAGGTCGTACACAGGCTTTAAAAGGCCCGTTTTAAACTTAAAAGGCCCGTTTCCCTTTCGATTTGCATCCTGCCATGAAAACGTTCAAAACGGCATGCTTCGAGCGTCCCCTGCATTGTCTCGCGAGTAAATCGCGCAGTAGAAACACGCGTGGAAGTGCGTGTCTGGGAGTCAAAACTGGCTTCATTTGGCTTCATGGGAGTCAAATTTTGGCTTCAAAATTTGCATGCGCAGTTTACTGAACGTAGCGTTCCAGTTATTTTTAGTTCAATGGGTGAAAGGCGCTTGCTCTGACGACTGCGCCATCGAAGCCCCATGACGTATTTGGGCCTACGTAAGCTTTAATTTACCTTCTCGTAAGCGTCTTCTAGATGCGCTGGAATATTGTTCTGGAATATTTTTCAATTGTAGAAAATATCTTCTTTAACAAAATTGAAAATACACAACTGCAAGCGAATGAAGAATTGTGCAGAAAAGATAACTAAAGTGAAACTGCTGTTTCCTATCAGATTTGACAATGTAAGTGATAACTTTGATGTTGTTTTGCAGCACTTGTTACTTTGCAAAATTCACTTCTCAAAACTTTTAATTTATGGCTCAAGTTTCATGACAATTTGACTAGGCTTACGACTTATTTACTTCGTTAATCAGCTGCATGTCTTTTACTAACTTAGAAATATTGAAGGGCGGGTCGCCGGGTTCGCAATTCTCATCTTCCCCCTTGGTCCGTCATTGGCTGAAACGATACAAAACAGAGAATTTAACCGACTATATGACTAATCATGGTTTAATCTATAGGACAGATATTTACCGTAATAATAATAATTGACATAGTGTTGCTTCCGCGAGTTCTTAAACCCATATTTTAACCGTTGAGAGTTGGGTCTAAAACCATTGAAAATTGACCCTCTTTAAGGCTTAACTTGATGAATTTCACTTCGTTAAACTACACACATATTCATAATTACTATCAAGTAGGAATAAATCTTAGCTATGCTATGAAGAGTTCGTGATTAATTGCTTTTTTCTTTTGTTATACTGCTTTAATGAGGCACAGAGGTGAAAATATGCGATTCTGACTAACATTTTTATCGGACTCGTACTTGCTCATTTTTTCTCCACTTGGCATGAAACACATGTTTATTCAATAGCTAAAAGCCTGATCTTTCCGAATATGAATTAATGACTTTTAGCGATTCCCGGCAAGCCTTTCGCGCTCGAATTCGACTTTTCCGCTTTGCTAATGATTTTTTGGCGATCTCAGCAAGCCTTTAATTCGCGCTCGTATTCGACTTTTCCGCTTTGCTCGCGGGGACAACCTTAATTGAAATAGCTGTATACAAAATTAACTTCTCATCTAAGACCAACATTTCTTACTGACCAAGAACAAAGGTCACACGTACTATAATGACATGTGACACCTGTAGTAAGTTAATGATGCTATTGAATTATCTCACAGGATACTGTATTTTATTCATTACATGTAGAATACAGTACAACCTGCAATATACCGTCTAAGTGCCAGGACAAGTCATCTATTTACTTTGAAACAAGATACGAAAAATGTTCTGTACGTTGAACTGGTTCCTGTTGGTTCATTGTCAAAGAAGTTAAGACTGAGAATTGTAATAAGGTTGGTGTCGTTTACAAAATTATGGTTTCTACTATATTTGTCTTTAAATTATGCCTTACCAAGTTAATTATTTGAATATTTGGTACATACATGTACTGTAAATAGATAGCGTTCAATTTCTTTCGAAAAATACAGTATGTCGGGTGAATTTGCATATATAAGGAAAAATTTTAACACTTGCTGGCTAATTGAAGAAAGTTCGTGACCATATTTCTCCCTGATATCTAAATACAGAACTAACGCGGTTAAAACCATTTGTCGTCAGTATTGCATGACTATTGTAATTCATCTGGTATTCTTAATACAATGTACGACAATATAATAACATGTAATATAGCGCTATAACGTCAGGACTTAAATACGATGTGTTATGTTGTAGATGTGCTGATGAAATATTCCGCTTTCTCTCTGAATCATCATTTTCCACTCACATGGAACGTGTTCAGAAATTTTTCCCTCCTAACTACTTCAGTGATAAATGTAAGTAAATCTGCCAGTTGACGTGATTCTGCTAAAGCTTCGTCTTCATAATGATAATAATAATTACAAAGATGATGAGGTATTTCATGTCGATTACACAGGATTTGGTCGCCCGAGTCAGAGGTCCATAATACCTGCGTGATTGACAACTAGGCGTCATGGTTAGTTTTTGATGAGGGAAGGCGGGAAAATCCCTCGAAGCAATCAAATTCAAATTCTACTTACACGACGCATGATATTTTAAGTACAGGCCCAGACATTCGCTTTGTGTTTCTTTTTATATCAGGTAAAGACTTAAATGTTACGGTTGATCTTAAGTGGGAAGTGGAGCCGTCAAGATATGAGGTATATAATTGTCTGCATAGGTGAGGGTATTTTGGAATAGACTCGTTGCTTTCATTAGGAGAAAATTTTTGCTTCTATAGTCAAGTGCAACGGCTCGAACTCGGGGCAGACAATATGATCCTGATTACGTTTAGTAATGTGATTATTTCGTGTGCATTCAAACGTGTTCTGCCTACACAAGCAAAATAGTGCCGAGAATAGTGCCATGTAACACTTCTTGCACTTATTAGTTATGGATCCGCAATCTCTCAAGCCGGGCTGTCTACTTCTGCTAGAGAGCCTGGCTTGCGAGATTGATGGATCCGTAGCAAAAACGTAGCGGTTCGTTACAATGTTTCTTCCAGATGTGATGCATGAGCTCAGTTTAAGGTAGCATATAGACATCATATCTAAATAAATCGATTTAATTTGGAAAACAGGGGAAGGGAAATAACAGTAGGAATGAAAACATTAAGGCTTTGTTAAAACCAGTCCGATAAAAAATTTGAATAAGGTTACACGTGTTCCAACATCTTCCAATATTACCATGCAAACATAATGTTTCAAACGAATGCAACACGAACGATGTTAGGTCAACCATGTTGGATCGGTTTGAACCACTCTGGTTCCAGAAGTTTATTTTCATTGCATATGATATTAGAAACGGCGAAAATATATTAGCTATCGTGTGAGGACATTCAATTAATAATGAACCAATCAGAACACACCTTACACGTGACAAATTTTTAGCTGAACCAATCAGAGAACTTCTTTGTGCAGTCATCCAATCAGGAGACAGAATTCGACACGTACTACTTTAAAACCGATTAGCTTGCTGACTATAAAGCCTTGAGATTGAGTACTGTATTGCACACTTCGAAATAATTCATAGTTTGAGAGTCATCCAACAATGCTGAAGCCATTCAACAGTAGTATTTAATCCAAGCTAGTTTCTTTATTGACCCTGATCGTTTCGTGGAAACGTTTTTTAGTACATTAGCATTGAATTACCCTATTTTAATGTTTAATTTGAGTTAATTAACTTTGTGAACAATAGCATGCAATTACCCTATTTGAATGCTTGATTTGAGTTAATTAACTTCGTGTATATTTAGTCACTACGAACTGAAGTGATGTATAATCTAAATGTGAGGTCACTCGACTGTCTCTTAAAGAAACATAATGGCGAGTGGTCCGAAGGTTCATGTAATTGTGAAACAGATTCGCCTGTTCATTCGTTAAATTGCAGGTAAAGTTCAGAATTTATCAATTTGTGTTTACCGGCAAGCTCTGCAAACATGAAGAATACTTGAATAATATTTCACTTATACGTCTGTGTAGGAATAATTGACCAAAAGAGATAAACGAGAGCCAGGTTACAAAGTAGTTAATTCCAAATTTTGACTCAGAGTTAGTGCATGTATAAGTTTGGTCTAGTATTTATTGGATTTGAATATTTATTCGAACAGTCACATTTTTGTGATAAAATATGAACATTTAATGAGTAAAATATATCGAGATACAACTTGAACAAGAACTGCAACGAACAATTACACGAGGCACTAAAATGGATACACCAAACGTTCGAATCAGAAT
>CACRXK020003014.1:0-38827 GCA_902702795.2 Paramuricea clavata | reverse complement strand
CTCGTCCACGAAACCGTGACAACAAGGTATTCGATACAAAGCTGGGTGCAACCAACCGAAAGAAGGGAATCGCCTCATGACTGCAAATAATGGCGAAGGAACACTTCCGATTGTGATAGTGAGGGTGAATGGGGTAACCTGCAGACCCTTGTGGATATGGGAGTTGGCAGCTCAATTACATGCCAAAGAAAAATTCATATAGAAGATTCCGAAATTCTGAACCCTGGATCATTTGAAAACTAGAAATTTAAGATATTTAGAATAAGATTATTAGAATAATTAAACATTCATATAGAGGGTTTAGAAATTCTGAACCCTGTATCCCCTGCAAACTGAATAATTATCAGCATATGCGAAACAAAAATTCATGAGGGATAAGTGTCAGTAAGTGCATCTGATCAGTATTTTTTTATTTCCATTCCAGCATCCTTTCCATTTTTTACAAATTCAACTAAAGCTTCTTTTTTTATACGAATTGAGATCGTTTAATTTAAACAATTCACACACTTTCTTGAACGCTTCCTCGAAGTTCGCCATCTTGTTTATTTCATGGCGCGTAAATTTGTTAAGGTGAATGTCAACATCTCGGATTTTAGGAGCTTGGCTCTGATTGGTCATACAAAGGGAACGGAATGTGTCGCTCGTTTGAGCAGGCGTTCGTGCGGATGGGGCGGGAATGCCCGCAAAGAACCCCTGCGAAGGAGGCTAGGGTTAGAATTAACTTAGGATAGGTTAGGCTTAGGGTTAGGTTAGGGTTACGATAGGGTTGGTTAGAGTTAGTGTTAGGTTAGGATTAGGTTAAGTTTAGAGTTAGATTCGGGCTAGGTTAGGGTTAATTTGGGGTTGGGACTAGGTTAGGCTAAGGCTAGGGTTAGGTTAGGTTTAAGTTAGGGTTAGCCTTAAGTTACGTTTACTGTAGGTTAGGTTAGGTTAGGGTTATGTTTAACTTAGGGTTAGGGTTAGGTTAAGGTAAGGTGAAGTTAGGTTGGAGTTAGGTTAAGTTATGTTAGGTTAGGTTAGAGGTTAAGTTAGAGTTAAGATCAACTTAAGGTTAGCGTTAGGTTAGAGTTAGGTTAACTTAGAGTTACTTACTTGTTTAAGGTTAACTTAGGGTAAGGGTTAGGTTAGGGTTAGGACAAGGTTAGGCGAGGGTTACGGTTAGGTTAGGAGTATGGTTAACTTAGGGGTTAAGTTAGGATTAAGATAAGGTTAGGTTAGGGTTAGATTAGGTTAGGTTAGGGTTAGGTTAGGATTAAGGTGAACTTAGGGTTAGGGGTAAGTTAGGATAAGTTTAAGTTTAGAGTTAGGTTATCATTAGGTTAGGGTTAATTAACATATGAAAGCTCGGTCGAACTTTACTCACTCCAAATATATTCTGCAGTACTTAGTGAACTAATTCATAGGCCGCCCTTCTGACATGCGTGATTATTTTGTCCATAAAGTTGCACACATGAAAGGTTCGCCGTCTGAGACGGGTCTAAAATTAATGGAGTGCTACCGCTTTTCACACCATATCATTCCAGCTATAGAAAAATAATTTTTGAGATTCATCATGATCGTGTCGAAAGCTTTTTCTGGTCCGAAAACAAAACTCCATTAATTAAGCTTTCATCCAAATTAATAAGACATTCATTATTAGATTGCAGCAGTGTCGTTTCGTTTTAAGATGGCTCCATACAATTTTCTAAATTTTAAGTATTTTAGGTAACATTCGTTTTCAATCAAAATTATATTGATACAATTAAGACAGGGCAATATTATTATTTCCAGAAAAGCTCAGAAGTCTTGTGCTATCAATATATGAATAAATTGGAACGGTGGTAATGTTGCCATGGCAACCATGACGTTTCATATTTTGTATTTTTATTGTCTACTTTCACAATCAAAGACAATATCCTTTTTTCTTCCCTCAATTTTTCTAAAAAAAATTTTTGAAATAATGGTTGATAGAGGAATAACATTTGAAGGGAGGTTTACAACGGTTTATAATCAATATAGAAAATACGTTTTGTAGAATTTCTTAGAATTTTGATACGTTTGACTGATCAACATGCTTAACAAATCTGCGGAGTTTAAAAAAATTTCACCAAAGAAAACGCGAGAAAAATAGCCCTATCAAGCCCAATTCAAGCTACATACGTTATAAAATATCCATTTGACCTAATCGTTATTTGCGCGTGCGTGTAAATTATGATGTGTGAACAACATAGGCTAATTATAACCAATCAAATAACGTGATGTAAAGATAAAATTATATTGTAAAGATAAATGCAGAAGTAAATACAATAGGAAATTTTATTGGCTGAAATATTTGTGTTAGTACCAGTGAAATGAATATAACTGAAATGCACTTCCAACCAGAAATTTGATGGTCACAGTCTTTTCACGATTGCGTATAAAGCGCGGTAAACAATCAACAACATTAATAGTTATTCTTGAAAAATAGCTTCAAAAAGCATTTTTAATAGCGCTCATGGCTTTCTATCAATGCATTTATTTAGGTAAAATTTCCAGAAAACTTTACTTTTAGTTCTTTATTATTTTTTGCTAATAATAGCGGCGTGCTCGGGAAAGAATCGCGCGGCATAAACACACGAACCTTGACCACCAGACACGCGCGTGTCTGGGGATCCGATCTGGCTTCAAGAAAAAGAAAAAGGCATTTCATCTGAAAGTAGCGTTTCAGTTATATTAATTTCACTGGTTAGTACACATTATTGATAGGCCTACATGTAAATTACACAAATGCAATTGTTCATTTTAAGTTACAACAACTGAAATCAAGGTTTGCCGCTTTAGTTCATAAAAATCTCAGTGTCGTTTTTTTCACACTGTCACAGTTGTTCTTTTCTCTTACGCAGGGTGCCTAAAATAATTCTTATACTGTAATACACATGTTTATGTCTTAATCCGAATCCGATGATTGACCAGACGTAGTGGAAGTAAGAGGACAGCTTGTTCTTCAGCAGGAGCCTATTGCGCAATGTTAGCGTTGAAAGAGCTCGAAAAGTTTCGACGACGATTCATTCTTAACAATTTGAGAAACGAGTTTCGGAATCTGCTGGATCTTAGAGCATAACAAAAAAAGTTAAGGCTAGAATTCATAAAAGTGAACAAGACACTGATGTCTTCAAGACAGTGAAGGGTTGTACAACTGCAATCTTCGCAGAAGCTTACCAAGTATATCAGTATAGTCGAGGGTCCATAGCAACACAACAGAGCTACGAGGACAATCAGGAATATGTTAGTAACCTTGGCTTCCAACAGTTGCCTGCTGCTAGTGATAGCGTTCGAGGAACTTATGGTTGTGTTGACAGTTGGAAGCGGGCTTCGAACTTGCGATGGTAAGTTTTTTTCTGTTGAAGTTGATGGAGCATTTTGTTCGAACGAATGTCTGTTTTGAGTTCTAGCATTTGGGTAATCTGTCTCTGTGATGACAGCTGAAGGGCTTTCGTGTTGCGATGGTTTATTTCCTCCTTCTCCTGAAGTTAAAAGAATCGACCTACACCGCCCATGATGGGATCTCATTTCACTCATACTAACTTTGTGCTTCACCAGAGTATATGTTCTACAAATTATTATTACACCCACTACCACAGAGCTGTTGGTAAATATGAATGCGTATGTAGAAAAACCAACATTAAGATTGATGTTAGGTAAACTCAAAGAAATCACCCAAATAATCGCTATTGTTAGCAAAATCCGTTTATTAGTCACCTTAGTACGATAAGTATTTGGTTTCCTTACAGCCAAATATCTTTCAACAGCGAGACTTGAAACGCTAAGAATAGATGCTGTACACGAAGTGAAGTAAACTATGTAGATTGCTATTGATTCTTCAGCGTCAACTCCGTCTTCCAAACCTTCTTTGATGTGAAAATAAACCGCGAGAGGCTGAGCGATAATGCCAACCATTATATCAGCAGCTGCTAAATTTACCACTAACCAGTTGAAAGGAGTTCGCAAGTTTTTGTTTGGATCCAAAACAACGGCCAGGATGACGAGAATATTTCCAGGAATATTAGTGAGGATGAGCAAGATGGTTACACCGCCTGTTATAAAGGACATCTCTGTTGGAGGTTTAATGGACCGACATCTTTCTTCAAATGTATCAAACATTGTGTCAATCCTACAATTACATATTTAAAATTAAACACATGTTTAATATTTACTACATATATTTAAGACTTTACTGTACAGTGATTTTATGTTTATGAAGATAGTTTTTGGAGTTTAAATTTATTGAGATTCTCTCTCACTGGTGTACGGATTTTCCAACCGGTTATTTCCCAATTGATTATAAAGGATCCGAGGTACCTACGATTTTAATGTAAAGATAGCTACTATATAACAATGACGTATATTATAATTATACATATGTTTTCTATTTCATCAAGGTAACGAATTGTTCTCTTGTACTTTTAAAGGCCATTTCATTAGGTTGCGTTACATGGTTACGTGCTATCGTAACCCTATGAACGTATGATGTAACCTAATGGTGATTGTCACCTATGGGGTGACGTAGCCTATACCCTTTTGCAAGAGACAGTGACGTGACACGGTGATGTACCGTTTGAGCTGATGTATTTTATGAAGTAACGTCGAATAGACTAGACTGAGGACCTAAATAAGGGGGTATATTTATAGAATATTATTTGATATATGATTCTTCTATAAGAACTTTGGAATTCGTCTTTAATAATATGCCGGGTTCCACTTCATCACGCGGTTACGTATTAATCCGGTTTCATCTGGCCAGTTTGTATGATTTAAATCGTTTGAAGTTGACTGTAGGATTTCGAATTCATCGAGTTTAGGCTCCATTCACGGGAGTAAAAGATACTAATGATAATTGCAGTACTGCATATCACTACTTACTTATTTGAATTAATAAGTAGACTTACTTGTCAGTTCCTTACTTTTCCGATATCCAATGTACTGACTTTTTCACTCAATAAATTAGTTTTGCTATTATAAGACGTGGACGAAAGTCGAATGTGCACTATACTAGAGCGCGATCTAACGTGCATTCAAATAAAAGATATTTGCGCTTAATGTGTAATATAAAACTATGACAGGCAGGTGTATAAACATTACATTTTTCAAAAGCAATATTTTTTTCCCGATTTCCATAATTAATTAAACCCAATAATTCGTACTTATGCGACGAAAATGATGTAAACAACGCTGCAGTTTGAACGAGTCACGCCAGTGTACAGCGTACTACAGAGTGTATAAAAAGCTCCAGACGTTTAGAAATCAAACTGTTGTTCGAACTTGAATGCTTAGCACTATGATGAACCACTGGTGGGGACTTCCTCTGGTGGGGACTGCAAGAAGTGTGAAGATTCCGGGCTGATAATACGGTGGTATTCATCGAAAGGTTCACTAACATTTGGGGGAGAAAAGAGCAAGGAAGTAAAAAATAAATTATTGCTATTAGCACAAAACAAAGAAGAAGTGAGAACGAAGTCAAGCTGTGATAAACAACAAGACAATTTACATACCGTACAGACAAAGCCTAATGGCCCCTTGGGCGCAGTGTTCACTCAAGCGGACATTCAACAAAGAGACCATCCACAAAACGAATTTATAATCAAAGTGGAAAAGTTTATTCAAACAACAAACCTGAAAATCAGTAATCTTGTCTCTGAAGTCAGCGAACTTAAAATGAACAAAAGTATCAGTACTTTAACAAATAACGACGCGAGTGTTGATTTGGTCAACCTGTTATCGAATGAAAACCAAGACCTAAAGAATGAAATCAAGTTACTTCGAGAGAAAAACATCAATATCACACATTCTGTGGCAGACCTAAACTCCAAGATTGAAGAATTAGAAAGCGAGAAGCAAAGCCTCAAAACTGCGCTGAAGATCTTATACGCCGACCTGGAAACTGCGGAAGGAAATATGCAATCACTAACTGACAAACATGAAGCCCAACAGCATCCATGGATTACAGTATCTGGCAAGTCGAAAGGTCACCCAATAAACCTTGAGTTAAACAACAACAACAAATACTCGGCCCTGCACGTCGAGGATGACACAGAAATTGTCATTGATAGTGACGAAACTAAAGCGTCAGTAAATTCAGCTGGGAGTAGAAATAAATACTTTCCACATCACACACCAAAAACAAAGACGACCAGAAAACTACAAGACCCGAAACCAAGAAGTACAACGTCAGCTCAACAGCGAAAGATTGCTATCCTGGGAGATTCAATGATTAAAGGTATAAACTCAAGAAAACTTCAACATGGCCTTAAACAAAAAGTCATTGTAAAAACATTCCCGGGTGCGCATGTAGAAGATATGACTCATTACGTGAAGCCAACTCTAGCCTCGAATCCAGCTGAAGTCATTGTACATATCGGTACAAATGACTTGAAAAACAAGTCACCCAGTCCCCTACTTAAAACGGTAGACAATCTTGGAGAAATGATTACGGAGAGTAAAGATGTTAAACTGACATTATCAGAGATTATAACCAGATGTGACGATGAAACTCTAGCGGACAAGGTAAATATTTATAATGAACTTCTAGCTAACCTTTGTACTGAGCGAAATTGGGGGTTAATTAAGAACTCTAATATAAAGAAAGAACATTTAAACAACTATGGACTCCACTTAAACCCAAGAGGTTCGACGGTCCTAGCTAAGAACTTTAAACTGTATGTAAGTAATCAAAATCGACTAAATGTTAATACACAAAACCTAATGATGCAAGAACCTATTAGAAACTCCGGTGCAGTATCAACGGATAACCAAAGCAAACTATATCCAAAACTTAAGGGCTTTTCAATTGCGCAGTTAAATATTACCAGTCTGACTAAACATATTGACGAACTCAGGATTCTCATAACAGAAATGAACTTTGACATACTATGTATTAATGAAACAAGAATTGACAAAACAATTAAGAACTCAGAAATAGGACTTCAGGGATACGACTTAACAAGACGTGACAGAAATAGACGCGGTGGGGGTGTAGCAATATACATACGTAATACCATACCATACGTGGAGAGGTCAACAATAATCCCTGAAAATGTAGAGGCAGTATGTATCGAAGTAAGAAAGCCGAATGCCAAGCCAATACTCATTTCGACGTGGTACCGACCACCAAACTCCAATTCTGAGATTCTCGACTCTTTTGAAATCTTTCTTCAAAACATTGACACAGAAAATAAAGAAATTATAATAACTGGAGACTTTAATATAGATTTAATGCCCAGTGAGACCGAGAATAGTAAGGCAAAAAGGCTTAAAGAATTACTAAACACATATCAATTGTCTCAACTTATTAAAAAGCCTACTAGAACAACAGAATCAACGAAGACGCTCTTAGATTTAATAATTTGTAAAACTGACGACCCAAAAACCGCTACAACGGACGTTGTTGAGCTAGGTATAAGCGACCACAACCTAGTCTACACTTGTAGAAAGGTCGGAATATGTAAACAAAAACCCAAAATTATTGAAACAAGGCAATACCATAAACTAAATAATGCGAAATTCCAAAACGATTTAAAACAAGCTTTACTACATATTAATGAACATTCAGATCCAAATACGGCCCTACAGGAATGGAACAGAATTTTTCTACTGATAGCTGATATAAATGCTCCTATACGATTGAGAAAAGTGAGAAGTGACCGACAACCGTGGATGACTGATGAAATTAAAAAACTGAGCTTTCACAGAGACTACTTAAAAAAGAAAGCAGTCATGTTAAATTCCTCTGCCTTTCATAGTTCATACAAAAAATGTAAAAACAAAGTAACTAAACTTATTAGCAATGCAAAAACTCACTACTTTAGAACCAATCTCGAAAACAGCAAAAATTGCAAAGAAAACTGGATTCACATAAACAAACTGCTAAACCACAAAACGGTCAAAACTCAGACGATCAATAACATTAAATTTGGAGACCAAAATATTACAGGTGATATCAACATAGCAAATACAATTAATAACTACTTTGTAGAAATTGGACCCAAACTTGCTTCCGTTATTTCTCCTACAGACATAGACCCTATACAACCTATTCAGCCTTGTAGATCTGAATTTAACTTAAGAACAATAACAACGACAGAATTAATTCAAACAATTGGGAAAACTAACTTAAACAAGGCCCCAGGTCTAGACAAAATACCAATTAAACTAATTAAACTAGCAGGAGATGCCATTCACGACTCCTTACTACATATCTTTAACCTTGTACTGGGCACTGGCATTTTCCCAGATGATTTAAAACTTGCTAAAATAATACCTATTCATAAAGAAGGTGACAAGGCGGAATGCGGAAACTACCGGCCTATATCTGTAATTCCTACTGTCGCCAAAATCCTTGAAAAGATTATATACGACCAATTAAGTTCATATATCAATGACAACGACATCATTTGTAAACAGCAATTTGGCTTTAGACCAAATCATTCTACAGAAACTGCCCTATTAAAATGCACAGATCAATGGCTACTCAACATGGATAAAGGAATGGCAAATGGAGTGCTATTTTTGGATCTTAAAAAAGCGTTTGACACGGTTGATCATTCTATTCTCCTACAAAAGCTATACCAATATGGTATAAAGGGTACTCCTCTAAAATTACTAGCATCTTACTTAAACAACAGAAAACAAGTTTGTGTCATTAATAATAACAAGTCAGGCCAAGAAACAGTTCAATGTGGAGTACCACAGGGTTCCAATCTGGGACCATTGCTATTCTCATTGTACATAAATGATTTACCAATGTGCCTTGAGTACACACAAGCATCCATGTTTGCTGATGACACCAATCTATCATGCACAGGAAGGACCCCAGCCGAAATTGAGCACAAACTAAACGCTGACTTATCCAATGTTAACGACTGGTTAGAAGCAAATAGGTTGACATTGAACACAGACAAAACAGAATTTATGATAATAGCCTCAAAAAGAAAACTTAATCAATTTCGCACTGATATTCGTATACATATAAACGGATCCATTATTAAACAAGTTAAGCAAAAAAAACCCTTAGGTATTACAATTGATAACGAACTAAGGTGGACTGAACACATTAATGAGCAATGCAAAAACTTTCAAGTGCAATAGCTCTGCTTAGAAAGGCAAAACCACACGTACCTTACAACGACTTACTCCGTATTTACAATTCCCTGGTAGTTCCTTACTTTACATACTGTTCGACAGTTTGGAACGATGGAAACAAAACAAATTTGGAAAAACTTTATAAATTACAAAAGCGAGCCGCTCGTATAATTACTGGATTAAACTATGAAACAAGATCAAAAACAATCCTCCAGAGTCTAGGTTGGCATCCAATAGATAACATTCTTAAAAAAAGAGAATTTCTAATTACGTTTAAGGCTATCCGAGGTATAGCGCCGGAGTGCATCTGTAATATGTTCTCCTACTGTGATAATAGAAGTCACCACATGCGGAGCAACGGGCGGAAACTAACTCTCGATAAACCTAATAGATCATTTATGAAAAAGTCATTTTCATATCGAGGAGCTTCCGCCTGGAACTCATTACCTAACGAAATCTTAGACGTTCACGAACAGTTGACGATACATTCTTTTAAAACTAAGCTCAACAATCACCTACGTTGATAAAATATCCAATTGTAAAGACTCCTAGTCAATTACACTATTTTGTAAATACTTATACTATTTTGTAAATATTTATTTTGTACTTTCTTTTATGTAAACAACCCCTTTAAAAGCAGCGTAGGCTGAAGGGTTATTGTTTGTAAATAAGTTTTAATAATAATAATAATAATAATAATAATAATATAGTCCAATGTTATTCTTTCCAAATTTCTCAGAAAGCTTATTCAAAATGAATAGTCCGACCAGCTCACATACCTCGGCTCCATCGTAACTTCCCATTGCTACGTCGAATAGAGATTGGTTGTTTCTTTTTATCCACGTTTTCTCATCATGAAAAAGTAAGGATTTTCTTGCGTGCTTAATAATAGAAATGTGCTGATCCGTAATGTCAGTTAATGTTTGGGCCCATGAAATAATTTCGTCAAGGAGATGCTCGGATATAGACGGGTAAAACTCAACGATATCAAAGGAAAGGAACGTGTGATTATGTTTATCGTTGATGGCTTGGAACCAGCTGATTACGGATTCTGTATTTTTCCACTGATTCAAACTTAAGGTTGATCTAATATTGTTGTTAATGTCATCGAGTATTATCTTGCTAACCTTTCCTAGTTCGCTTTTCGATGGATTGATAAGGCGGCATTTGGGGTTAGAGTCGAAATTCTCTTTATGGTCTTTGAGAGTTATGAACGCGTTTCTTCTCGCCATTGGGTCGACACGATCCGCGATCGACAGATTGCTCGTTATATTCTTTATTTCAGCATTGATAACATCAGATATATCGTCGCTTCCCAATTTATATGTTTTCGTTATGCTGTCAGTCAATAGTTTGTTATATGTTTCGGTTGCAGCTTTATAGACATTTCTTGTTTTGTCGGCAAATATTAAAACATTTTGAGAAGAATTAACTTTCTCCAGGTCTCTAGCGATATTATTCAAAAACGGATCTGAGATCTTTCTGAATTTGACATTTGACACTAGATGAATGACGTCTTCCTCAAATGCTTGATTAGGTTTTTGCTGTAATAAATATTTGGTAGGCCGATTTTGGCTAATTCTCGTCACTTTCAGCTTTCTGAGAAATTTGGAAAGAATAACATTGGACTATATCGAGATGATGGCTTAATGTTGTTGAGTGGAACCGGAAAAAGATTGGCAGACAACGCTCGAAAGTCTCTACATTGCATATTTCACAAACTTGGCTTTAAGATCACTGCCGAAGTTAACAACCAAATCGTCAATTACTTGGACGTAACCTTCAATTTGCAAACAGGGAGATATTCAGCTTACAGAAAACCCAATAACGACCCTCTCTATATAGACAGCCGGTCAAATCACCCCCCTTCTATCATCAAGCATGTCCCAGAATCCATAAGCAAAAGAATATCTAGCTTATCCTCTGATCAATTATCTTTTGATTCATCAGCAGCATTGTACGAAGACGCACTTCACCGCAGCAATTACAACGTCAAACTCCAATATTCAACCAATAGTACCGGCGACACCCCAACACCAAACAGAAAAAAACGGCAAAGAATGGTGATATGGTTTAACCCGCCCTTCAGTAAGAACGTAAAAACCAACGTGGCACATAGCTTCTTACAACTCATCGACAAGCACTTCCCACATTCAACTCGACTCCATAAAATCTTTAACCGGAACACCGTGAAAGTGAGTTATTCCTGCATGACCAACATTAAGAACACTATATCCAACTACAATCGACATCTACTGGCAAGAAAGAACAAATCATATATACGGTATATATATATATATATATATATATATATATATATATATATATATATATATATATATATATATATATATATATATATATATATATATTTATATATATATATTTATATATAGTAAATATATATATATATATATATATATAGTAAATATATATGGACCTTTGTCCTGGAGGAGGACGGCTCCAATACCGCGCTGCGATGCACCCACTTGGATTGTAACAGGCTCTGAGCTATTGAAGTATTGCAGGGACTTTGGAGAGGTGATTGCTTTCTTGATCCTAACCACCGCGATATCGTGCTCAGGACTCCAAACAAATTCACTAGTGGTTTCGTTAGTGCCCATAGGTCTGCTGCCAATGTCGCCAAATCTGGTACGAAGCGACTCAGGAATTGCACCATACCAAGAAATGTTCAAAGGTCAGCAACATTGTTTGACGAATCCATTGAACGAATAGCCTCAACTTTCTTCTGGTCAGGCCGAAGACCATCTGCACCAACAACACGACCAAAGAAGGGTATAGATTCGCATCTAATTTGGCATTTCTCTATGTCGAACTTCAGGCCAGTTTCACGGGCACGCTGCATGACTGCATGCAGGTTCTCATCATGGTCACTATGATTGCTCTGATAACCATACACTATGATGTCGTCAACGATTCCGGTCACACCAGCTAAACCACTGAAAGTTTCGTCGACCTTTCGTTGGAAGATATCTTGTGCGCATACCAACCCAAATGGCAAGCGAAGAAATCTATATATTCCATAGGGCGAGTTAAAGGTTGTGTAGAGTGAACTTTTTGGTCCAATTTAATGTTCCAATATCCACTGCGTACGTCGATAATAGAAAAACATGTTGCACCATTCAACTTAGAAAGAACATCGTCCAGGGTTGGAGTAAAATGGTGAGGGCGCTTAATTGCACGATTCAAATCCCTTGGGTCCAAACACAGCCGTAGACTGCCATTACTCTTTGTGACGCAAACCAATGACTTCACCCAATCTGTAGGCTGTTCCACCTTAGCAATAATTCCTTGTTCAACCGATGAATCAAATTCCTTTTTTAGAGCTTCTCTTAAGGCTTCTGGAACTCTGCGTGGAGGGTGTACAATAAGGGGTATTGAAAGATCCAAGGTGACGTGGAATTCTCCTTGGAAGCACCAATTCCTTCGAAGCAGTCACAATAACGCTTGATAAGGTTCTCTTTTGCAGCTGAATTTCTGGTGGATGGTGGTTTAGGGCACAATGGTTGTAGTTCCTTTGACTGGGTAATACTGTAGTTTAGGGTAATCAGATTCAAATCAGTACATGTTGGCAACCCAAGAATTGCAAGTCCAACAGTGTCTACTACATGAAAGACATAAGGCTTAGAGTGATGTTCATGCGACAAGTTCCGAGCACAGAATGACCACCATAAGCAGTGATAACTGTGTTAGATTCACGGGTACACCTTTGGCATTACATGATACTGTTGGATGCAGCTTCTTATATGTTTCTACAGAAATGACATTAGGGAGCTTTAGATTTGACTACGAGTACGACTACGAGATTCGTCGAGCTAAACGCATGCTGTATGCTTACGCCATCCCGTACTGACGCTAAAAAGTCGTAGCCGTCGCCCATCTGAGTACGAAATTGTGGAGAAACCTCGTAGTCCTCACGACGACTTTTCAACAAAAAAAACAAAGAAAGTTGGCTTTTTTTTGTTTCCAAAAATAATTTGTAGCATTTATATAGCGTTTATCCGGCGCAAATAATATATTAGTACTAAATATCTGGCCTATTTTTAATGTTATGATTTATTTACACGTTTTGTAGGGGATTTTAGTCGGCAGGAGATTTAGTTTATGAAACTTTTTCTCTAGTTGTTGATTTACTGTTATAAAAGCAACATTTGAATTGAAACGAAAACGGCTACGGTAATTTCCTCGCACGCGATCAAATCTCGTACTCGTAGTCGTACTCGTAGTCAAATCTAAAGCTCCCTATTACCTTCTGCACCGGTATCCACTTTGCACCACAAAGGCTTGGCACCTTGAGACGTGTTCACCTGTACTTGGACGAGTGCTTAGGTGTTGCTCTTTGACATCTGATTAATCGATAAGGTATAAAAATACAACTGATCCACCGCTGGTGTTGCTGGGGAGCCACTGGAATCTAAATTCTCAGTCTGCATGGCATCAATCTGCTTCTGCTCGTTTCTCGGCTTATCTTGACTTTTAAGTCTGGTGTCTTTATTTCGGAAGGGGTTTTTCTTCGTTACCTTCGAACGACACACTCTTTTAAATATTATAGGAATTCTATCAAGACTTTCAAATGTTTTCGCATATGACAAAGTCGCTTTCTATGGTGGACTATGTGCTTTAGCACCGGTCGTGTAGTGCTAATTTTATTAATAACCATGCAATTTGTGTAGGATTGTTGACATTTTGCGCAATAATGAATTTAATTTTCTTTAGCATTCACAAATACATTGGAGGCCAGCTCCCGATAGAACTCAAAAGTGCGAACATTTTCTGATGGACGCCCTCAAACCTCCCGAGATGTTTTATCTTTTCCAGTTCACCACATCCTAATTAGGTTTCTTTTTACCCTGCTCCCTGATTATAATTCGTAATATTTCCATAAATATTAGACTGGACTTTGGACTGGACTTTGGACTTTGGACTATGGACTTTGGACTTTGGACTTTCGATTTTGAAATTATATTTTTTTTTTAGATTTTCGTATATAATTATATTAAAATCTAAACAGAGAACGAAAATTTGCTGCTGAAAAGCGTGCTACACTGCATGCACATGCATGATATAATATACAAGGTAAAAAATCTCTAGTATCAGTTATATAGGTATACCAGCAGTGCAATTTCATACGGATATAGCCTGTAGGATAGCAGGATTATCCAATATTTTGGGATTTAATATTTAAATTTTATATAATATTTGTATTTATAGCTGATGCATAGTACAGTTTATACTGCAGAACTTCTTCTTTATCATATAGATAATAGATTAATTGTCAGAAACAAATGCGACAAAAGTGTCTCGGCAAATACAAAATATTAACTATACAAGTGATTATTATTGCGCTATTGAGTATTGAGTATTGTGACTGTTCATCTTTGCATAATAGTTTATACTAGTACTGAATTGTGTAATTGTTTACTCTGTTACACAGTAACGTTTTGTTAATGTTACTTATTTTTGAAAGACATTCTAGTTACTAATTATTAATAAGTGTTAGTAGATGGACAGGAATATTCCAACGGAAATTTACACACTTTTTAAGACCTACTCAGTTGTGTGTGAGAAGGCAAAAATCTATGTCCTATGTGCTTCAGGTAGTCTAGCAACTATTTGCCACGTTTACTGTAATACTACCACTTGCAAGTGATGAACCAGGCGGGAATCGTAATCGTAGTATAAAGATTAATGCTCAGCCGCATAACGTACGCAAAAGAGCCATATATATAGACAATAATATAGACATAAATATATACATAAAGTAATACTATATAGTAGATTATCATAAAGTAATCAGTACTACCAATTAATAATGCATGTATCATACATTCGTATTTTATAAAGTATGATGACTATGAGAGTTTTCGTGTTCAGTATGGCTGAAACATTTATGAAAAGCTAAAACTGACACAGACAAAATACATTGTAAACACAGCCTATTTAGGCAGGCGCTAAACCGGTGTAAACTATTATGCAAAGATGAACAATACCGTCATTAGTACTATTAGTATTTTTGCGCAAGTGAATAAATATATAACAAATCCTACAAGTTGTCAAGTTGATTGGTCAAATTTGACACAACTGGCGGCTGCGAGGGAGACTACAAATTCCCCGATAATCACGGCCTCGCCTTGGCGAATAATTGTTCAAAGCCAAAGGCGCAATAATAATCGCGTGTAGTTTATACTTATACGTGCTAGTTTCTCAATATTTTGTATTTGCCAAGCTACTTTTGTCACAATTGTTTCTATAAATCTATTATTATCTATACGATAAAGAAGAAGTTCTGCAGTATGAACTGTACTATACATACTATAAATACAAATATTATAATAAAATTTAAATATTAAATTAAAAATATTACTGAGATGATCCTGTTATCCCACAAGCTATATCTATGAAATTGCACTGGTATACCTATATAACTGATAGTATTTTTTACCTTGAATATTATTATATCATGCACAAATATAATTATACGAAAATCTTAAAAATAATATAATTTCAAAATCGAAAGTCCAAAGTCCAAAGTCCAAAGTCCAAAGTCCATAGTCCATAGTCCATAGTCCAAAGTCCAGTCCAGTGTTTACAATATGCCGTTGGGTAAGAACACAAGGTCTTGTACTCATGGGACAAAACTCAAAGGAATAAAAGGTCCTTTTGAGTGACATAATCGTGTATCGTCATCGATCCGTGTCGATGAACAATGACAAATTTGTCGTGAAATTATTGAAGATAAAATAGCATTTTGTGCGAAAACTGCAGGTCTGGCCAAAAAAGAAGATTCGTGGTGCCAAATCACACTCCTGTGATTCCCTGTGAACCAATCAAATTGCGGAAACACTCCATTGATTTCAAAATGAATGTAATTGATTTACTACGAGCTTTGTCATAAATGGCTGGTGAGTCCTATACAGGGCTTAGTGCCCCATTCTCAGGGTTCCTTAATTAAACTAAACATTTACATCAATTACAACACATTACATATTTCATCTTATTGATATGTTGGAATGATTTTAAATTTACTGATTCGTGTTATTATTTCATCTAATACTTTTGAGCAGTCTTTTTGACCGCCCGAGTGTATATATATTGGCAATTTAAATCGGTCCAATGAACGGCCTGACCACTCGAAATAACAAGGCAGGGTCGACTTCTGGCGCAGAGCGTCTGATTGGTTGATTCGGAACTTTCAGTTTCATTTTCCCCGCTCCTTCACTGCTCAAGTACAGGTCGTCGTTGCCTAGCTTTTTATTTGATCGAAGTACAACAAATGGTTGATTGGGTGAACGTAATGCCATCACTTCAAACGATGTATCGCCGGTCACCTTTCAAAAAATCAAGACTTAAAAAAATAATGGTCTATTTTCTACTATATACTATAAGCTTCTCTAGGCTCATTATATCACAATTATATCCGGTTTGACGAGTAAATACGGTACGCGAATTATTGCACCCTGTTATTATACATACACGTATATATTTCACTAACCTGAGATGCTGTCACATCGCTATGTGATGCGTGAACAGCATACCAAACGTTGTCCTTTTTAAACTTTAGTTCAAACATTTGCGGAATTGGTTGTGTTTGATCAAACCTGATGTCTGTTAAAGCTTAAAATAAAAACATGAAGGTCATGCATACAGAATATTTTGTTGTTCTCGCAAAACACTCTAAACTACAATCTTTGACAACAAACATTAAGATAAACATCAGGTGCATTTTACGATTCCCCCTGCCTCTCTCATCACCCGTTTCAATGGCACAGAATACTATACAGAAGTTCATCTCAGTCACCCCCTGGAAATATCCAAAAATGGCAAACGTCCAGGGGGGTGACTGCTTCTGTTTACGGTACTTGCTGAGGGGAGTATCTATTTGGAGCGGGGAGCGGGTCGCGCGTAAAAAGAGCGGGTCGCGGGTAAAAGGAGCGGGTAATTAAAAAAAGAGCGGGTAATTTCTCCAGGAGCTAAGTGCTAGTGGGGAATTTTAACGTGCTGAAAATACGTATGCACTAGCGCAAAGTTTTTGGGTCACCAAATGAACAAAAATAACAGTGGACAGCTCGGTGACGCGCGAAGACTAATTTTATAAGGATCGAAGAACTATGAACATATTGAACATGGTTTGCACGGTTGTAGTGTTTAGGTTCGCAGAACACCATCGAATTTATCAAACTGATAGTGGTGTAGCATATACAGGGTGTATCATAAAAAACGGAGTCCTCGTTTCAAATATAAATTTCGAAACGAATATTAGAGTAAAACGTTCAGGTTTACATTTGTTTTAAAGCGTAGACATTCAGCTTTCCAACGATGGGTTGTTTCGTAAATTTAATCCAGTAGTTCGTGAATAATAGTATTTTAAGTGATTGCGATTGGAGAGTCAAAAATTTGAGATGCAATAACAAATCGGTACTTGATGGAAATAACTTATTTTGTCAACAAAACGAGCAAATTGAGGCATTTTGGCAATAGCTTGTAAAAACTAAGTAATAAAGGCTTCCAATATACTATTTTAAATTCACTTGCTGTTATAGACGGCTTGTAATTTTCGTTAACCATGAGGTTTTCATATATTTATTTAGTACAACTCAACAGTTTTTACAGAAAAACCCTGTTTCTCAAAACGTTTTGTGTTCGTTCTGTCCTCTGACCTCTCTATTTTCAATGTTACTGGACAAAAGTCTATTACCATAATAAATTAACATGAACTATATAATAAACTGGACAAAGTCCAAAACACCCCCGCCCGTGACGTGAACGGGGGGAACGTTACTCATCATTAAAAGCTTCCAGTAATGCTAACCGTCCTACAGGACGTGTCAATGTTCCAGTTTTCGTTGCAATCTCCGCGGATCTGATCAGTCCGTCTTCACTTGCGATCGGTGCAATCACTCTTCCGAGCCTCCAATGCGAACGAGGTACGTCCTTCTCAACGATCACGACAAGATCACCGCGACGTAGATTTCTGTGTGCAACATTCCATTTGCTTCGCTTTATTAACTGCGGAATGTACTCATTCGACCATCGGCGCCAGAATTGGTTCGCTAAGAACTGGCTATGACGCCATCTTCGACGTAACGACATATCCCGTTGGTTAAACTCGCCGGGCGACACGTTTCAACTCGCACGACCATGCAAGAAGTGGTTTGGTGTAATCACGCTGAGATCTGTTGGTGAATCACTGCTTCCACCATAGACAAGCGGACGAGAGTTCAGCATCGCTTCTACCTCGGCAATGACAGTAAGGAAAACTTCATCGACTGTGAGAACATTCCCAAGCATAACTTTCAATGCCCGTTTGACAGACTTTACTAACGCTTCCCAGGCACCTCCAAACCATGGGGCAGCAGGCGGGTTAAAGATCCAACGTACTCCACGTGCTGTTAACTCATTCGAGATTTTCTCTTGATCCAGATCTTCCAACGCTTCGCGCAACTCTCTTTCGGCACCTACGAAATTTGTCCCATTATCACTCATTATACAAACAGGGACTCCTCTACGAGCTTGAAATCGTCGCAACGCCATTATACACGAGTCAGTGTCCAAACTATGTGCGACCTCGAGATGAACCGCGCGCATATGGAGACACGTAAATAAGCAAATATAGCGTTTTTCCTTTCGATTGCGTCCAATTCGAGTCTCAAACGGTCCGGCATAATCAATCCCAACGTGTCGAAAAGGAACACTTGCGCCTGCGAGACGTACATTCGGTAAATTAGCCATTTTCTGCGTCATAGGTTTAACACGACGGCGAAAACATAGTGGGCACTTAACTGTACAGTTCTTAACTTCGGCTCGACCGTGCAAAATCCAGTATTTCTCACGTACGTGATTAAAGACATGTTCGACTCCCGCGTGGATAAGTTTTCGGTGGTAGTGGATCACGATCAACCGGGTGACATCATGTCCGTGGTCCAATATAACTGGATGCTTCGACTCCCACGGAATTTCCGCCTTTTCGATTCTGCCGCCTACCCGTAAAACACCGTCCACGAGTTGGGGATCGAGACTTGCAATACGACTATCTCGTGGAACCGGACGACCCTTTCTCAACGCTTCGATTTCGTCTTGGAAGCGATCGCTCTGGCCCCATCTGATCCAGTACAAGTTAGCATTATCGAGTTCGTCCACAGTCAACGGTCCCGATATTCGTTTCTCTTTGTTGCGCAGATTGTTACACATGCGAAATATCCATGCGGTTATTCGGGTGAGTTTGATCCAGCTAGAATACGCGGCAGGATCAATAACTGGCTTCGCTGGTGCGACCTTTGCCTTCAAAACCGATTTCTTCAACTCCGCTTGACTTGGCTCTGGAAAATCAACTGCAACTTTATCAACAGGCCACTCAGAGAACTCAGACTTTAAGAACTCTGGTCCCTGAATCCAGGTTGAATCAGCGGAAATATCAGCTACAGACGTTCCTCTGCTCGCAATATCTGCAATATTCAGCTTCGTGCCAATGTGATGCCACTGAATTGGATCACTCTCCGACAGGATCTCTGCCACTCGATTGGCAACAAATGGACGAAATTTCCTTGGCTCACTCTTGATCCACCATAACGCAGTCGTGGAATCAGACAGATACTTGACACGACACTTGTCAAGTCCCAGTTGCTCACAAACAGACTTCGCCAGTCGGACAGCAAGTTGACAAGCCATCAATTCTCCGCGCGGAATAGAGACTGTCTTGAGCGGCATTAAACGAGTCTTCGACATAATCAAATGGCACACGTAATCTCCATCGGTTGACTTTGCACGTATAAAGGCAGCAGCGGCGTAGGCTACTTCTGAAGCATCACAAAAGACTATGAGAAACTTAGACCAGACTTTCGAAGGCTCACGGTAGATATAGCGCGGGACCGAGAAAGCTTTGAGCCAAATCATCTCCTCCTCCCACTTCTGCCATTCAATTGCTAAGTCCGGTGGAAGTTGTTCATCCCACTGGAGGCCACGAGACCAGGTGCGTTGCAGAAGAATCTTGGCACGGACAACGTACGGACTAGCCCAGCCCAACGGGTCGTACAATGCAGCCAATCTTTTCAGAATACCTCGCTTTGTATTTTGCGCCTTCGGACGATCAATGTGTGCTAATGCAAAGCCTAGATTGTCGGACTTTGCATCCCATTTCACCCCCAACGCACGCCCTGACGGAAGTTCTCCACTATTCACGTTCTTGTTTGGGACAGCCCTTTCTTCTTCGGGTATTGTTTCCAGGACCTTTCGTGACGACGAGAGCCACTTGCGCATCGGGAATCCACCCTTCGCCATCAAATTTGTCACATCCTTCCGCAAGGTTATTGCTTCATCATCATCATAACAGGACGTATATAAATCATCAACAAATATATCACGCTTGACCACTGCGGCTGCGACGGGCCATTCTTCCTTGTTGTCTTCGGTGGTGCGAATCACAGCATAGTTTGCCTCGCAGGGTGAAGATTTATCTCCAAACACCAGACAGTTCATCTCGTACACATCAGGTGGTCTCGACATATCCAATCCGCGCCATAAATAACGATGGTATTTACAGTCCTCCGGTTCTAATCGCACATGACAGAACATATCCGACACATCACCAGTAAGCGCAACAGGTTTCTCACGGAATCTCATCAGTATGCCAGGTAAATCGTTGTGGAGACTGGGTCCAGCTTGAAGACAATCGTTAAGGCAGATATCACCATGTTTTGCTGCGGAATCAAATACTACTCTCGGTAGGGGTTTGTGTGGGGAGAGAACCGGGTGATGGGGTAGGAACCACTGTTCACCATGTTTTACGCGCTCTTCTTCCGATAACTTGCGTGCAAATCCCTTTTCAACATATGCATTTATCGCTTTTAAATATCCCTCAGCTAACTTCGGATCCTTCAAAAGACGTTCAACCGATTCTAGGCGTTTCAAGGCAGTGTCATAATTATTAGGTAAACTAGGTCTGTTCGTTTTCCAAAGAAGTCCGAGTTGATAACCAAACTCCTGCTGCTTGCATGATTGATCAAGAATGTCCAAGGCTTTCTGCTCACCAGGCGTGTAAGGTGACTTAATCTCTGCCCGAACACCGAAACTGTCCACATCCCAGAACTTTCGTAACTCTCGATTAGCATCGCCTTCGTCCTCCGACACGTGGACACACAGGACACGCTTCTCCTGACCATTGGAGGCGGGGACTGGGCCGGCAATCACCCAACCTAAGGGTGTCAACTCTGCATATGGCTCTAAATGCCCCCCGTGTCTAACTTGCACGGGTGCCATTAATGCAGCTGCATCTAACCCTAACAGGACATCAACAGTGCCCTTACTTAGTGGCTCTATTGGGACATCATTTAGGTGGGCATAATTATGCTTAATCTCAGGCCAATTAACATCTGGGACAGGAGCACATATATTATTAATGGTCCACCCTGTTATTTTTGCCTTTGTAATGGGTGGTGCAAATGGTAAATGTACACGTTGTGATTTCACTACGGTGCGTACCCCTCCTACTGCATCCACAGTAAGACTTTGCTTAGGGCCCTTTATGCCTAACTGATTTGCAAACCCTGCTCTTACAAGTGTGGTCTCACTTCCTGAGTCTAAAAGTACCAAACCATTGACTACCCTTCCAGAATCATCTATAAATGGGACAGATACAGTTTTCAGGGCAACCCTCTCACTTATGGGTGTGCTGATTTGTGCTTTCCCACAATACATTGCTTTGTTTTCCTCTGGGGTCTTGGGTGGGTCATCAGATGGTTTCTCATGCTTAGACTTAGAACTGTGCAATAAATAATGATGGCCTTTGTCACATGAGTCTACCCCACATTTGGAGGACTTTGTGCACAGGCGCCGTTGGTGGCCAGGTTTCAAACAACCAAAACATACCCTTTTATTTTTTACAATTTCCCAACGTTTCTCAACAGAACTATCAAAAAACAAAGGGCATGAGACTTCAGTGTGTTTTTTATCACACAATGGACAATTTTTTAAACTTTGGTGTTCTGGATCAAATCCAGATGTGCGTAGAGCATGGACCCTACCTCGCATGCGACTTGGTGGCTGAAAATTAGTTGACTCTTTACCCTTATCTGGCGGCTCAATATTGTATCGCTCACGTTTACGCATGGTTTTGGCTCTAACTTGGGCCCACTTGGCTAAACCCTTCATGTCTTCCGAGTAATCTTCACTCTCAACTTGTTTTACCCATTCATCCCTTTCTCTAGGTGGGAGTTTTTGAACCAACAAGGTACAAAGAGGTATACTAGCTAATTCATGCCTATAGTCAGGTTTATCTAGTGCAAACACAGCTGCTTGTAATGCATCTGCAAAGCGTTGAAACTCTTCACGATCCTTATCCTTAATGTGGGGCCAAGAACTTATTCTGCGCAAATGGGCATCTATAATTTCTCTGGGGTCCCCATACCTATCAGCGAGTTGTTTCACTGCCCTGTCATAGTCCCCAGGCTCCCCGGTCAGGCATGCAATAACTTCACGTACTCTGTCCGTTAAACAGCTATTCAGATGAGCTAGCTTGATTGCTGGCGTTAGTTTATCGTTTTTATGGACAAGAGAACTAAATATTCCCCAAAAGTACGGCCACTTATCTGGTTTTCCATCGAATGATGGGATTTCAACACCTTTCAGACCAGTTCTTTTCCCAGACATTGAATCGTTCACAGTTTCAGTATTTTCATCATTATTCTGAGCAGTTGGTGGTGTAATACTAGACTGTTCGTTTGGCGATGGGCTCTCAGACTTTAATAAATATTCAGCAACTTCTCCCAGGACTTCGTTGACATCAAATTCTACCTCTTCTAACCAGCTACCATCAGTCTCAATTGACGCTGGATCAAGCTCTTCCAGTTCTTTCGTAAGGTCACGGGTTTTCGTACGACCTTCTTCTACACCTTTGGCAAACTGTCGGACTTTCGAAACACTTCCATCGCTAGAGATCAGCTCTCTGACACGATTCATATTTCTTGTCACGCTAGCTTTCGCGACTTTTCTCTTCGCTGTACACTTGTCAATTTTGCTTACTTCTGGCATTTTCTTTCTTATCCGGCTCGACGAAGGACCAGCTTAGTTATAGAGGGCGTGTAATTTTCATTAACCATGAGGTTTTCATATATTTATTTAGTACAACTCAACAGTTTTTACAGAAAAACCCTGTTTCTCAAAACGTTTTGTGTTCGTTCTGTCCTCTGACCTCTCTATTTTCAATGTTACTGGACAAAAGTCTATTACCATAATAAATTAACATGAACTATATAATAAACTGGACAAAGTCCAAAACAGTTGCTATTTTTAGTACGTTATTTGCGCCTGGGTACGAGGCTGTTAAATGACCGAGTGACAGTGTCGAAATACGTGTGGGATTGTATAGGAAAGGAAAGGGAATACAAATATGCAATATAAAGTGGTGATCCATGTCAAACGTCAGAGGTTTGAACAACTACGGCGTACCAGAATGCTCAGAGAAATAAATTTATTGTCGTCTTAAAAGCTTCGAAAAAAGGATGATTATTAAAAATTATCAGGACATATTGATGGTAAATGATATAGAGGGGAAAGTACGGTGGCCCGTTAGGGACACGCTTGTTCCGTAGAAAATCACATTCGTTCTGTCTACTTGAAGTAGTTTTCCTTAATAACAGAGCGTTTCTGTATAAATGTGCGGCGTTTCCGTAGAAAATTCAGACGACTTCCGCAGAAATATAGACGCTTTCCGTACAAATGTAGATTTCTTCCGTACAAATGTAGATGCCTTCCATGGAAATGTTATACATGCCTTCCATACAAATGTAGACGCCTTCCGTAGAAATATTATGCATGCTTTCCATACAAATGTAGACGCCTTCCGTAGAAATGTTATGCATGCCTTCCATACAAATGTAGACGCCTTCCGTAGAAATTTTATGCATGCCTTCCATACAAATGTAGACGCCTTCCGTAGAAATCTAAAACTAATGCGCGCGCATAGTCCGGTAACTATGGTAACTTCAGTTGCTATATTATGCAAAATGGCGGCATGTAAACAGTGTACGCACGAATTTGCTCTTCCAAATTGCAATTTTTGTCCCAATGGCGGTCATAAAGCAACAAGTAAGATCGTACAAGCAATTGTAGTATATGACAAATGTTTGGTGTGATGTAAATGGACGCTATGTTGTTTTTAGTCACGAAAATCAAAACTCCACATGGGATACTATAAATCTATACTATGCTTGTGATGTTATTTTTTTAAAAAATTTATTTATTTTATTTTACAGATTTTGCCATTGAATACAAAACATACACTATATTACATAAAATTAATTACAAAATAGGTTACATGGCTGGAATTACCACACAGAGATTATTAGTTCGATCTCCAATAACGGGATTCCAAAACATTTAGGATACATGTATAAAAAACAATAACAGACATTACTCTGAGTGTATATCCACACACCGGGCAAGCTTGAAAATATGTAACATCACAAGCATCATTTATTTGAGTATTATATCACATATTCACCTGAGTACAATTACACCAACACAAAAAAATCATGCTATTTGAGATTACATTGATATCGAAGGAACTAGAATCCGGGTCGCGTAGCTCAGTTGGCAGAATTGGGCTAGTATTCCAAAGGTCGTAGGTTCGATTTCCATTTTCCACCGTGGTCAGGCATATTTTTCAAGCTTGCCCGGTGTGGATATACACTCAGAGTAACATCACAAGCGCCATAGGGCCATATAAAATAAATTCCTTGATTCTCATCGCTAAATTTTAAAAACTCCCAGGAGGCGGGAGGTTTATATTTTATATTTTATGTTAAAATATAAAAAAAAGTTTAAAATTTAAAGAATTGGTGAGGGAGGAAAAAAGAGGGAAAAAGTTATATTTGCCCTTAAATATATTATAGAAGAACAAAATAAAAAATATATTAAATAAGTGGATAATTGCACATGCGCTAATATAATGAACATGCATAAGGGTCCACACAAATCGTTGTAATAAGGCTATAAGCCCATTTTTTCCTTCAGTATTCCAAGTATCCCTTAACATGTTGCAATATTAACGGTAAAACAATTTTATATCGCAAGAATTCCAATATAAAATATAAAAATAACTAAATCTCTGAAGATGCTCGGTCGGGCGGTAAATTTATATTTTATAACAAAATACAAAAATATATCAACGTGGAAACCAAAATATCGTCGGGCGGTGATGAGAATCAAGGAATTTATTTTATATGGCCTAGTATAGATTTTATATAGTATCCCATGTGGAGTTTATATTTCCGTAAAGCGTCCATTTACATCACACCAAACATTTGTCATATACTACAATTGCTTGTACGATCTTACTTGTTGCTTTATGACCGCCATTGGGACAAAAATTGCATTTTGGAAGAGCAAATTCGTGTGTACACTGTTTACATGCCGCCATTTTGCATAATATAGCAACTGAAGTTACCATAGTTACCAGACTATGCGCGCGCATTAGTTTTAGATTTCCACATGTATATCCACACACCGGGCAAGCTTGAAAATATGTAACATCACAAGCATCATTTATTTGAGTATTATATCACATATTCACCTGAGTACAATTACACCAACACAGAAAAATCATGCTATTTGAGATTACATTGATATCGAAGGAACTAGAATCCGGGTCGCGTAGCTCAGTTGGCAGAATTGGGCTAGTATTCCAAAGGTCGTAGGTTCGATTTCCATTTTCCACCGTGGTCAGGCATATTTTTCAAGCTTGCCCGGTGTGGATATACACTCAGAGTAACATCACAAGCGCCATAGGGCCATATAAAATAAATTCCTTGATTCTCATCGCTAAATTTTAAAAACTCCCAGGAGGCGGGAGGTTTATATTTTATATTTTATGTTAAAATATAAAAAAAAGTTTAAAATTTAAAGAATTGGTGAGGGAGGAAAAAAGAGGGAAAAAGTTATATTTGCCCTTAAATATATTATAGAAGAACAAAATAAAAAATATATTAAATAAGTGGATAATTGCACATGCGCTAATATAATGAACATGCATAAGGGTCCACACAAATCGTTGTAATAAGGCTATAAGCCCATTTTTTCCTTCAGTATTCCAAGTATCCCTTAACATGTTGCAATATTAACGGTAAAACAATTTTATATCGCAAGAATTCCAATATAAAATATAAAAATAACTAAATCTCTGAAGATGCTCGGTCGGGCGGTAAATTTATATTTTATAACAAAATACAAAAATATATCAACGTGGAAACCAAATATCGTCGGGCGGTGATGAGAATCAAGGAATTTATTTTATATGGCCTAGTATAGATTTTATATAGTATCCCATGTGGAGTTTTGATTTCCGTAAAGCGTCCATTTACATCACACCAAACATTTGTCATATACTACAATTGCTTGTACGATCTTACTTGTTGCTTTATGACCGCCATTGGGACAAAAATTGCATTTTGGAAGAGCAAATTCGTGTGTACACTGTTTACATGCCGCCATTTTGCACAATATAGCAACTGAAGTTACCATAGTTACCAGACTATGCGCGCGCATTAGTTTTAGATTTCTACGGAAGGCGTCTACATTTGTATGGAAAGCATGCATAACATTTCTACGGAAGGCGTCTACATTTGTATGGAAGGCATGTATAACATTTCCATGGAAGGCATCTACATTTGTACGGAAGAAGTCTACATTTGTACGGAAAGCGTCTATATTTCTGCGGAAGTCGTCTGAATTTTCTACGGAAACGCCGCACATTTATACAGAAACGCTCTGTTATTAAGGAAAACTACTTCAAGTAGACAGAACGAATGTGATTTTCTACGGAACAAGCGTGTCCCTAACGGGCTACCGTAGGAAAGTACAGGACACTATAAACTTCACATCTGTATTCTAACAAGTGACCCTAGCTTGCTTCTGTAGCAGTCTGTAAGCGGTGCTTGTCCAGTTTCTAATAGTGTGCTCTTATTTCGTAGGTAACAGCAGCCAATGGTAATCGAGCATTGACATTATTGATTGCAGTAATAGCGACCACTATATCAGTCTTTACTGTTCCAGTTATGACTACATGGTTGATACCAGCATTTCAAACTGCCAGTGTTAGTTTCCTAACCATATTAACTAGAGTCATTCTGGTCATTCTTTTACCTTTGATTGTAAGTAACTGTTTGCGTATAATAATAGTAATAATTAACAATTATTCACCGAAGTGATGGCCTGAGTATTTGGAGGAGCATCCACCTCCCAAGTATAAGCTAATAATCTTAATTTTGATAATTTAGAACTAACAATAACTTCGCATTGGACTGCGTATATCATAACTATTTCCCTGAGGAAACACACATTAAGCGTTTACTTTTGTTATATGGCGACGAACAAAAATCAACATTCAACAGCATTCATACAACAATAGGGCCATTTATACGGGACAAAATAAGTCGTGACTTACATAAGACGCGTCTTATATAAGCGGAGTTATCGCATAAATGGTTCTCTACGGCTTTATTCTTCTTTACTCGCTATAGCTGTAATGTTGTTTCGGTTGTTTTCGTTTTAATATGCAAGGCTAATAATTTTACGTTGTTTCAAGTTTCGTGCATGTGTAGTTAGAATTTTTGTCTAAAATTTCTTATTTAAGACGCGACTTAAATAAGAACAGCTAAAAGTCCTGTTCTTATGTAAGACGCGTCTTATCCAAGACGCGTCTTACATAAGAATTGTGTA
Organism: Paramuricea clavata; assembly: GCA_902702795.2. NCBI lineage: Eukaryota > Metazoa > Cnidaria > Anthozoa > Malacalcyonacea > Plexauridae > Paramuricea > Paramuricea clavata. Next base: position 11,005 of record CACRXK020003014.1, on the reverse strand, counting down.
CCTTTTATACGACAAACTCGCGTCTTATTTAAGTCGCGTCTTATGTAAGTCACGTCTTATTTTGTCCCGTATGAATGGCCCTAATATTGCATTTCGTGACGAAAATTCAAAAGTGTAAACGAGTTTAAAATTAAGAGAATCTACTTAAACGGTTTCAGCATGCAGCATATTCTGTTGCCTGTTGTGTATTTTTCTCTTTTACATTTTTTATTTGAACACAAACTTGGAAAATCGTAGTTTCTAATTATGCTAGTTGTGCCGCCATTTTGTTTATTTATGTACGTATAGCCGGTTGTGGTGGGCAACAATTTTTCACTTGTTGCCCAGCGGGATCATTGCATTTAGCTGAAGTCACGTGACCACAAATCAGCCAATCACCTTTGGTGTTCACCCTAGCTATAATTATATTAAACACGGTATATGACATGTAAAGTTTATAAATCAGCCGTGCTCTTGTCTCGGTAAAGTTGCAACACGTCAGTACCACGTTGATGGTTTTAAAGAGCACATGACATGAATTTTTTGGCTTTAATTTTATTGCCTTCAAATGGTGAAGAATGGTGGTTACAGTTTTCCCATATCTTATATGAATCCAGAGTTATTACAGTTTTTGTAATTTGAGCTATGACGTCATAAGTTGTGGTAAAGTTTGCAAGAAAAACTGAAAGTGGAATATCTCCAAGAGAATTTGAGCAAATGAAATGAAACTTTGCACAGTTGTTGAGTGCAGTCACACATACATTTTGGTATGCTTGTGTGGCTGTCAACACAACGCACTAGTTCCCAGTCTCCGCGCATCAAGTCACACGGTTCCTGCTCTGTACTGGCTAAGAAAGGTGCCTGTTTCACAGTTTTTAGTTGACAAATACTAAAATGTTCCCATAAAGAACATAAGCAATGAAAACAACAGAAATAGCCACTTGTGTTGTTGGCAATGTAAAACTAAGTTTATGCAAGAAAGGGGACTGGAAACTAGAGCGTTGCCTTGACAACCACATAAACATACAAAATGTATGTGTGACCGCACTTAACAATTGTGCAAAGTTTCATTTCATTTGCTCAAATCCTCTTGGAGATATTCCACTTTAAGTTTTTCCTGCAACTTTTAGCACAGCTTATGATGTCATAGCTCAAATTACAAAAACTGTAATAACTCTGGATTGAGATGAGATATGAAAAAATTGTAACCACCATTCTTTGTGACTTGAAGGGTGCTTTCTAGTAAAGCCTTAAAATTAAGGCAAAAAATTAATGTCATGTGCATTTTAAGCTTGGTACTAAAAGCGAATTAAATGTATTTAAATAAGTTGCTCGACACTTGTTAAAGTTCATCAACAAGTCAAGGTGTCAGTAATTTCACCCAAACTTGAGCAGAAAGAGATTTTTGTGAAATTCAGCCTCTTGTTAGTTTAATTAAATTTCCAGTAGTTATTTACGCCTAAATTCAGTTTGTGTTATTTTGTTTTCTAATTTTAAAAACTGTACAATCTTTCTTCAGGTTGGACGACTTTTAAGATTCATTGGACTGGTAAAAAAGGTTGTTACAAAACTATACACATTTCTGAAGTTTGTTACTTCTGGGGCTCTCCTTGTTATGTTTTGGGTGAAAATTAGTCAAGCAACAGCGAAAGGAGACCTTCAAAAATTTTCACCTTGGATGGTCGTGGCTGTAACAGCTCTTGGTACAGCTGTGATTACGTCATTTCTTGTTTTTACCTTCATCCTTGCTTCTCTACTACGGCTACCTAAGAAATCAATCCTTGCTGTTACAGTGCTTTCATCAGCAAGAAATTCAAGTATAGCTATTGCTGTTATTGAGAATTTACCAGACAGTGTTGGGGACAAAGATCTAATGTTTTTCCCCATAATATTTGTCTATTTGGCTATGGTTGTTATTATCAATAGTTTTGGTTGTTTTATGACAATCAAGGAAGAGGAAAATGACATTGAACAAGTTATGGACACCCTTGAAGACAGAGTTGATAGTGCGGACAAACTTACTTTAGCTATTAATCCCTTGGAGCGACTACATGATATACCAAATACAAATGACTGCGTTATGTTGCCAATAGTACAGTGGTGTACGGCTGTATGAGGTTACTCCAAGGTTCCAGCACTATCCCCATGCTCTTAAAGCTCCCACACTCTCACCATGCTCTCAAAGCTCACACACCATCACTATGCTCCAAGGCTTCCACACTCTCACCATGCTTCAAGACTCCCACTCTAACGGCGCCATGCTCCAAGGCTCCCACAACATCACCATCACCATGTTGCAAGGTGATAAAAACATTACCTATTCGCGTGAGAATCTTCGATATTTGTCAAGAGCACTTGACAGGTTTTGATCTGATTTTAATCTGTTGAACAACCAGATTCAAGCTTTGAAACCACCAAATGATCATAAATGTACGATGGCCGAGGAGGGCCACTTCTGACTTCCGACTTCCGACTTCTGACTTCTGAGTTCCGACTTCTGACTTCCGACTTCTGACTTCTGAGTTCCGACTTCTGACTTCTGACTTCTGAGTTCCGACTTCTGACTTCTTATGCCTTTCCAGCTAAACACGGCAGATCCCAACCGATTGCTTCGATTCTGCATTAATTTTGCTTATAACGTCTAAATATACCATAATTTTCTTATCCAGAATTTCCGAATTCATTATTTTATTTCATTTTTCAATATTATGTTGCCGTGTTTCCAACAGTATTTTCATTCTTTGGTAGCAATACTTATTTTTGATATCGTTATTTTTGATAATTTAGTATAAAAAAGACTATGTTCAACGAGATATTCTCTACACCAATTGCGATTTCACTGTCTCAACGGTTTAAATTTAGCTGTAGGGAACAATTAAATTGCATAATTAAAACTAAAATTTAACATTTACATAACTTATTTCTAAAATTTAGCTCAAGTACTTTCCAAAAGTCCCGAATTCCGACAGGCTGACTTCTATACGATGGCCGAGGAGGGCCACATGGCCGAGGAGCCCCACTTCTGACTTCCGAGTTCCGACTTCTGACTTCCGAGTTCCGACTTCTGAGTTCCGACTTCTGACTTCCGACTTCTGACTTCCGACTTCTGACTTCTAACTTCTGACTTCTGACTTCTTATGCCTTTCCAGCTAAACACGGCAGATCCTAACCGATTGCTTCGATTCTGCATTAATTTTGCTTATAACGTCTAAATATACCATAATTTTCTTATCCAGAATTTCCGAATTCATTATTTTATTTCATTTTTCAATATTATGTTGCCGTGTTTCCAACAGTATTTTCATTCTTTGGTAGCAATACTTATTTTTGATATCGTTATTTTTGATAATTTAGTATAAAAAAGACTATGTTCAACGAGATATTCTCTACACCAATTGCGATTTCACTGTCTCAACGGTTTAAATTTAGCTGTAGGGAACAATTAAATTGCATAATTAAAACTAAAATTTAACATTTACATAACTTATTTCTAAAATTTAGCTCAAGTACTTTCCAAAAGTCCCGAATTCCGACAGGCTGACTTCTATACGATGGCCGAGGAGGGCCACATGGCCGAGGAGCCCCACTTCTGACTTCCGAGTTCCGACTTCCGAGTTCCGACTTCTGAGTTCCGACTTCTGAGTTCTGACTTCCGACTTCCGACTTCTGACTTCTGAGTTCCGACTTCCGACTTCCGACTTCTGACTTCTGACTTCTGACTTCCGACTTCTGACTTCTGACTTCTGACTTCCGACTTCCGACTTCTGACTTCTGAGTTCCGACTTCCGACTTCTGACTTCTGACTTCTGACTTCCGACTTCTGACTTCTGACTTCTGACTTCTGACTTCTGACTTCCGACTTCTGACTTCTGACTTCTGACTTCCGACTTCTGACTTCTGACTTCTGACTTCTGACTTCCGACTTCTGACTTCTGACTTCTGACTTCTGACTTCTGACTTCTGACTTCCGACTTCTGAGTTCGGACTTCTTTTACTCCATTATTCTGAACTCATATAACTCGAACTCGTTGCTTTTTCGAACTAATTATTTTTTCCTTTGAGGCTTGACTCATGAAACTTAGCCAACTAACTTAAGTTTGAAATGGCGGGGTAACCGGGGTTCTACTGTGGTGGATAATGAAAATTTTGTCAATTGACAATATCAATTTGATAAATTCAGATATGTGAGGTTAATTTTATCGCCAAAATAGATAAATTTCTTATCCATATGATTATATTGGTGATTGTTTTTTTCTGGATGATATTTTGTAAAGTTTTTGAGCTAAGTTTTGGAAAAAGTGATGTAAATGTTAAATTAAATTTTAATTTATTTTTAAATGTCCCCTACGGCTAAATTTGATAAAGAACATCCCGTTGAACATACATAGTTTTTTTTTCTACTAAAATACATACGATATCAAAAATAAGTATTGCTAACAAAGAATGATAATACTGTTGGAAACACGGCAACATAAAATTGAAAAAATGAAATAAAATAACGAATTCGGAAATTCTGGATAAGAAAATTATGATATATTTAGACGTTATCAGCAAAATTAATGCAGAATCGAAGCAATCGGTTTGGATTTGCCGTGTTTAGCTGGAAAGGCAGAAGAAGTCAGAAGTCGGAACTCAGAAGTCGGAAATCAGAAATCAGAAGTCGGAAGTCAGAAGTCAGAAGTCAGAAGTCGGAAGTCAGAAGTCAGAAGTCAGAAGTCGGAAGTCAGAAGTCGGAAGTCAGAAGTCGGAACTCGGAAGTCAGAAGTGGCCCTTCTCGGAGCACATGGTCATGCGAGCATACTTCATGAGATTCAACAGATCCCTATATAGCACAGATAATATCACGCCAATGATGCGAAGTATCAGATATTGTACGGACCGTGTCCGATCGTACGGACAGTGCCAACTGTATTAGAATAAATACTACGGTTTAAGTACAGATTGAGTCATATCGCTAACGTTATTTCAGTATTTGACTATATATCAATAACATGATAACAACCTTCCCTCGTTCTTTAGAAACACTTTATTCACTAAACACATATTTTCACTACATCAGACAATAACATCGTGATACAAGGCATTTTTTAATACCATGGACTGGCGGGGCCTTTGCCCAACTTGGCCGGCGCCTTCCTCTGCCCCACCACTGAAGAAAAAAATGGCCTATTGCCCCATAAGCAGGGCCCTAGGACCTGTATTCAGTAAATGAGTTTAACATTGAAAAGAAATTTAAAAATAAATTGTTGGTGAGCATACTTAAACATATGTTGTGTTTGAATGTTTAGCATGCAATTTATTACAAATTTCACCATTAAAACTTTGTTTTGAGAAGCTGAGATTTTTTAAAAATGTGTTCTCAGAATGCCGGAAATGCTATTTCAGGCAACCAACGAAGGTAGCCTACTTTTGAAATGAACTCGAATGGTCCATGCCAACGTTTGCTAAAGCTGTCTAATAACACCAGAAAACTACAGATGGAAGGGATTCAACTATCCGAAGAATTCAAGTAACACTTCGACGTGTCAAACGAAGCCAGGTCTTAGTATTTTTAGCATAGTTATTTTTGAAATGGAATTCAGACGCCAGTTGTACAAAGGCCGGATAGTGCTATTTCCGTTTAGGGTTTAGCGATTTTTTCAAACTTTCTTCAATCAGCCAATGACTTGTATAACCCAGATTAAACTTCAGTATAGAAAAATTAAAGATTTGTTTTATTAATTGTGGAATTCATATCGGTGTAGTTTTATCATTTTTCAAGTATTTGCACAACGGTTGAAAGATGACTATAACTTGTGAGTACCGCTATCCGGACTTCGCACAATCGGTCCCAGATGTACATTGTAGCCGTAGCTAGGGTTGGAAGCCACAGACGACATACAGGGTGTCCCAAAAAAACCGAAAACTATTGAAATCACTTATTGTTAAAATTGAATGCCCTACCAAAAAGCTGAACGTAATGATGAGTAAAATATTGACAAGGTGCATGTATTAAAATGTAGTTAAGAACATCTCCTTGTAAAGTGCGCGATTTTCTGCTCTTGGGAATTTAAAGCAGCTTCTTAAATAGTTTCTTTATGCATAAAATTTACTCATGTCAATCATTTATCCACTTGTGGGAACCAACAGAGTGCTTAGGCATTCAAATTCTAACAATTAAATTGTTATTGTTGATTTCAATAGTTTTCGGGTTTTTTGGGACACCCTGTATTATATAGTATTGATTTATTTGTATTTGAGATCTGAGGAGCCATATTTGTGATATTTTGCGCGCCTGAGCTCAATGGTCTAGTTTATGCCAGGAGAATAATATAACTTTAGGTCCCTGGCGATTTAGCCAAGTACCTTAGGGGGTAATCACATCTTGGAATTTGACGCATCCATTTGACGATTAGGGAGGATTAATTATTTAATTGAAAAATAGTGGAGACACTTGTCTTGCTGGGGCCGGTTGTATAAAAAAGTGATTAAAGTTAACTATAATTAAGTGGAAACGTCATCCAATAAGAAGCGCGTATTTGAGAGTTAATCACTATTTAACTACAAAATAGTGATTAAAAAAGTAATTAAGAGTTTTATACAACCGGCCCCAGATGATTAACATATTGTAAAGACAATTACACAAATTAGGTATGCAACGGTCAAGTCGAGCGTCACTCAGCTTTGAAAACCACGTAGCACGCTTGAAACTGCGACACTGTAGAAGCCCAAAACACTTTCAAAACTAATATGTTTCACCCTTCAAAACTGTTAATTTTCCTGCGCCGCAGTACGTGTCACGTAAAAAAGAAGAAATGTATTTTAGCCTTGCATGCAATGATAGTATAACCAGCCGCGCAACTATTTCTATTTATTATAGTAGTAAGCATGAAAGAACATATCCGTTCAGTATCATGAAAATAATTGGGGTGGCGGGGGGAGGTGCTGAAGTCCCCTTCAGTACTCGCTACGCGGTCCATGATCCAGGGACAAATTTCCAAATTTTACCATTTCGAATTCCCCTCTGAAGGACGTTCCTGTTTTCCAATCGCCAGAAATTTCACGCATAGATTCTGAGCATGTCCGAAATTTCACAAACAAAATGGTGAATTACGCAGTTCTTTTTAATTTGAACGAATTTTATGTTAGCTATGCAGTTTGCAGACCTCGGTGAGAAGTTTCACATGGAAATCTCAAAATTGTGAGTGCTCCAAAAAAATGCCAGAGGTGTTGTAACTTCTTTAACTTTCATCTTGCTTGTACGAAATTTTACATGAACTTTACCAGAACATAATTATTATTCTTACAAATTGTTTCGAAATACAACTATTCACTGCAAAGGTAGAGTGATTCAAAATTCGATTTCATAAATTCATTTTGTTGCTAAAAATAGAACTCGCAAAATATGAATTAGTGTTGCGTGTATATAGCTTGCCCCCTTCACTGCTGTCAGCCAAGCCCTCACAAATTTTTCCCAATTTGAGTGAAATGGTCAAAAATTTCACTCACTTAGCTGCCTCGTCCCCAGGCGCTAATAAAAAAATTTCATGCGAGTCACTATTATATTAAAGTTTACATGGAGTAGTGCATAGCAACGAAAACAAGCACAGGGGTTTATATATGGGCTTGAGGCTGCAAAAATTGAGGAGCGCCTGGGAGATCTTCTGCCATTTCTTGCAAAATTCGTCAGTTTCTTGCAAACCGTGGTTTTCCACCGTTTTGGGGCATTTTTTCGCCATTTTTTTGAGAAAATAACATTTCAAAGTGTTCAATTAAACATATGATTACAGTCAGATGATATTTGATATCATTTGACTCTTTAAATTATTTCGAGATGTCAACACTTGAAGAGATCAGCGAGGCTGTAGAAGGGTTTATTTAATAACTTTACAAGGTATGGAAAAATTCATTCTCGTATCCAGAGCCCTTCTAACGCGCGGTCGACGGAGCGCGACGAGGGGCTCTGGCCAAATCCATATCAAACTGGCATCTGATTGGCTCCAACGAAGGTTATTGTTCTAATACCGAATATATTCTTTTACCATGTTTTTATGGTAACCAGTTTTGGATTTGGCCAGAGTCTCTCGCACTGAGCTGTATAATAACTGGAGGACCTGCTCCTATACTTCGTTCAGTCAACCAAGTGAAGCCAAAAACATGGCGGATTTTGAGTAAAAATGACGCCATTTCCATGACTACTGGTCCCTAAATTCATGGTAATTGCCACTGAACAAGGCTTAATTGTGAGCCCGCCACTGTTTTCACACCCCCCTGGTTTCTGAAAAAAATATTTCGGATTTTTGCAGTGAATTCTTGTTGTTTTGTTATTTTCGACATATTTTTTCGACGTTTGTTCAAGGATGTGAAAGTCGTACACGTTATTCTCGTCCGTGAAAGACAACAAACAACTATTAAAACCTCCCAAAATGTGGACAAAAACGATATTTCAAGCCGGGCTATAAACAGCAGTCTATAAACATGCAGTCAAGTAGTCAACTCTTAAAACAGGTAAACATTTTAAAATTCACATTTTTATTTTAGTATTTCATGAAAAAATGTTAGGAATAAATGGTAAAATGTACTCTATTTTTTTAGAAAATAAGCCACAAGTGTTTATAATGTGGTTGTAGATAAACCTTTTTGTATTTAGGCTATTTACTGTATTAACTTTATGCAATGTTTCATTCCTCGCAATATCGAGTTGCACAACAGTACATGTATGATGAAACTATGATGTTCTGGTGTATTAAAGAGGAAATATAAGGTTTTATATATTTAGCCAAGGGTTTTGTTATGCATGAGCTTGTGGTGAACTGGTGCAGGAAAAAGCTCAGCTGCCTGAGGGCCAGCTGAAGTGAGAAGGCATGTTTTATATCCAGAATTGTACATTGTAGTTTTAATATGTGCTCTCTGATTGTATTGTATTGTATCATTTGTATGATAGTTTGTTGTATGTGTCTTTAAAAGGCCATTAGCTTGTTTGCCCCATCCTTCAAATATTAAGTTAATTGCGAGTCTCTAGTTTTGCCATATTGCAGTAAGCGAGACTTCACTGTGTGGTTATTTTAATATTTTTATAGTGGAAATTCCTTTCAATTTGCATGGATAACCTGGCTCAGTTTGAGATCTCACTTGAACAAGACAAGATCTCTAAATGTTAGACAAGATAGTTACTAACCTGACTGACTTGGTCAAAATGAAGTCAAAAAAACAAAATTGGTCATGAAAATAGTGTCAAAACAATAGAGATGCAGAATTTTCCAACAATGCATGAGTCCATGCCACTGTTGTTTAACTGTTAATGAAACTCAGTACCAAGCTGCAACATGTTTGTAAATTAAAGATTCAAAATCATGATTAATTTTGTATTATTTTAATTAAACTTGGTCAAAGAATAATTATCAAATTAATAATTATAACTGTACAATCAAGTTACAATATGTGATAGAGTATTATTATAACTGTAGCTCCATGGGTGATTCTTTGGCTGTCCCCTGTTTTGATGCCTTGGGCCATTTCTTGTAGTACATATAACAGGGTTTTTTTCAGGATTTTCTCTAGGGTCCGTTTTTGCAGAGAAGATTGAATTTAGCTGAACAGCTGTGGTGGTTGCACCCCCCCCCCCCTACCGGGGGGCTGACACTTGTACTCAACAAATGTAGTTGAGACGGAATGTGTTAAAGCAGGGGCATTGAGGGATACTATAAACTGGTTAACAATGGCGAATGCATATAGTTTTTCTTGTGTTGTGAGATGAATTCCAGCCATTTTTTCTTAATTGTCGGGTTTCCAACTGAAAACTAATTTCCACACGTCACAAATTTAACTCAAACAACTTCATTTTTACTGCACTGAAACTTTGGTGAGAAGATTGAGTTTCAAAACTCAATTCAAGATTGAGTTTTTCCCTAAAAAATCCCGGAAAAAAAGCCTGATATAAGACTTTGGAGAAAAGTCATTGTTAGTTTTTCCAGTTACGGTAGGTCTGGGAAGTGCCACCACTACTATAACACCACTATTCTTGTTATTTGAACATTCCAAAGAACTTGTCCACATGACTTACATCCCGGATCACCCTAAATGAGAAATGTCAATTATATTTATAAAATAGTAACAGCTAGTATCATTAGAACACATATTGAAGAAATAGTGAGTCACATATACCAGGCTCCAAAGTCCAATTACAGGGAAATTTACTGTAGAGTAGACATTATTTATATGACTGAACCCATTGAGGGGCAGCACTCTCAACTTGACGAGTAAAATCGTCTGGCATTGGACGGAGTAAAATATTGTAGTGGGGCGCATTGCCACTTAAAGGATTAAAAATGGGTTCATTACGGATGAAATAAATTGATCCAAGCATTTTTCACATATGAGTTCTGGCATTTATAAGCCCAGCTAGCTTGCAACCAACTTTAAAGCATGCAACCAACTTTAAAGCATACAGCAGTTAATTGCAGGCACAGATTTTCTGGGGGGGTGCGCACCCAAAGGCATTTGGCACCCCCGCGAATTACATATATTTTGATTTGATAGTTTCATATTTGATTATTCTTACTACTAAATTTGTAAAATTGCCAATATTATGGTCTCAGATCTCACCATGCAGGCCTAGAAAACAAATTTTGTTAAACTTTTTCCTTGACCTTTCCGGGCGTTGCCACCACGCCCCGGCCAAAGCAAGCAGCAGCACCCCACCAGATATTTATCCACCCCCCCAGATATTTATCCACCCCCCGAACGAAAATATGAAAATCCGTCTCTGGTTAATTGCACCCAAGCTTATTATTTTACTCAGGCAGTCTAATGCCTGACAATTTTACTTGTCAAGGGGACAGTCTTGTCAATTAATTGTATTTCTTAACTCCCCAAAGTTTCATTTTACATTTAATTACAATATATCACAAATGATCTAAGTGGGAAAGTTCACAACAATCACAAATAATATATCTAACTGAAATTTGAGCTCTACTCCAATACTGGGGACACCACCACTGAAACCTGAAACTGCTCTCAAACATATCATCAATCAATTTAGGTTAAT
>CACRXK020003013.1:4677-26364 GCA_902702795.2 Paramuricea clavata | reverse complement strand
CCCCCCCCCCCCCCCCTACACGATATAGACAATAGTACTTTTACTTTGTACTTCAAGTTTTTTTTAAGGATACTTTGCACTTTTTACTTAAGTGCGTTTTGCCTCCAGTACTTTTTACTCTTACTCAAGTCGTTTTATTGTCAATTACTTCTACTTTTACTTGAGTACAAATTCAAAGTAATTTAGGCATCACTGGACCAGTCACATACTTGCCGTTTACTCCAAGATCCATGATGTGAAGCTGAAACTTGAAATTTCCATATTTTACCTAAAACATCATATTGTATCTGTTTTTCCAGGTTATTACCCCATACATGCTGTAAATATGGTAGTTGTAGTTAGGTGACCTCATCATGAAAGGGGTCTATACATCCAAAGCTCTGTTCGTACGGGAACCAGTGAACCAGTATTATTTATTTAACCATATGAACCAGTTTTTCCTGGCCAGTTTGTCATTTGCTGTAGATGAGGCAGCTTTCCCTTTTGGCAAATTTATCTGCTACTTTTCCAAAGGTTGACCAGACATTACTGTACAATTTTGGCAGAAATGCGAAATTTGATTTTGTTGCTTAATATTATTATGTATTTGTCATTGGAAATCTTCAGGATGCTTGATCTTATTATTGTCGATTTCAAGTCGCTTTTCAACGCGAGGGTCCCAAGTTTGTCGCGAACGTGCCAATTAGCCATTCCGAAGTTGATGAGGCGCAGCTGGTCCCCGATGTATTGACGTATGAGTTCTACGAGTGTTTTAGTTTCCAGTAAAACACCATATTCAATATAATAAAAGCGTATATGATACACGACATTTTAAAACGTGGTGCCGTAATTCAAGTTTTTTAGTTGTACCTCGAGCACTGGTAATCCAACAGGATTTTAGTCAAGTTGAGATATGTCCCAAAACGACGTCTAATAAAAATAACAACTTTTATTGACCATAAAATATTTACAATGAAACTATTAAAAGCAAATATGTATGTTATATTAAAGAATAATTTAAAATGTAATTTACAGTTTTTGTTTATACTTTGTTTTGACTAAATCCATCTGATTGGTGTTTTTTGTCACGTGATCGCTTTTATATTCTTAGCATAAAAGCTCATGTAATTTTCCCGACCCTTCACTAGTAACTCCAGACGAAGGGCCTTCGCTCGAAACATCGAAATTCTCCTTATATTTTTCAGGTAGTTGCATCCTACCAACGAAAGCTTGTTCACAATATAAAAGAACCTGCTAAACAGTGTTTGAACAGCATTTTCTGTATTTCCAATTTTTTAACTTTTGACCCCAATTTGAGCATTTATGTTTACCTATATCCGGTCAGACCTATCAACAATGCATTTATCCAAATCCACGTGACCACAAATCAGCCAATCACGTTTAGTTTAAGCACTGACTATATATAACAATTAGTCGCCGAAGGCGAGGTGACTACAAGCATATATTCACTGAGCCGAAGACGAAGTGAATATAGGCTTGTAATCACCGACTATAATTTCAGTATTGAAAAAGTTTTATTTATCAATACAACTAATACACGTGTTTATTTTATGAATATAATTTGCATAAATAATTTACTTCCGTCTGATTTTCAGCCATTTTTTTTCGGAAAAGCAACAGTTACTTCTGAGAACAGTCTGAGCTATAACTATTGCCTAAGAGTTACTGCTGAGGGAGCCAATCAGAATGCTCAAAGGCCATTTTTCAATACTGAAATTATACTAAATAACAATAGATATTACTTCCAGTCATTCTTTATTTTTGTATTTCAGTATATTAGTTTTAATGTTTCAATCAACTATATTGCGCTTGGAACAAATGCTGGTGGTATCCATATTTTCCGGAAATCGTCTCTCAGACATTATAGATTCCTAAATGCAAAAGTAAGTGTAATTTTCTTGTTATTATACTTGTATGTGAGCAATATAGCAGGGAGTGGAACTGCTTAACTTGTGGTCGCAAGCCACACTTACGGTCACCGTGCCATACTTTGTGAGTTCAAAAAGCTATCATGAAAAGATGACATTCGAAAAGAAGTCTGAAGGTTAATTGATCCAAATTACATGCTTATTGATATACATGTTAATTGATCCAAAAGTCGTCGGCTTTCTCCGGCTGCCCTGGTTTCCTTCCACAGGGAAAGTTGACAGGGTGGGTTGGGATATAAACACAGTTAACAAAGTAATATCACAATTGTTCTAAAGATAAAATAGTCTGGGCTAAGTATGTAACTAGATAAGCGTAATACTTGATGTAAAGCCCATTTGAACATATCCATATGTAAATTTGCACATATATGTAGAAATGTTAACTATAGCACATATATAACATATAGCTATTTCAATAGACCTTTCCCCTTACAACCAAAATTTTGATCTAGGCAAGTCTAGACAAATATTTCATCACAGCTTGAAAGAGCATCACAAAATTAGTAATATTCCAAAGTTTCGTTGCGAAATGTTGTAAAATGAGGAAAATAGAGCCTTGCGAAGTTTGCAATTTTCAGTCATTTTGCATTACAAACGGGAAATTGCAGCCCCAACACCCGAATCGGATGTCAATTTCCCGTTTGTAATACAAAATGACTGAAAAACGGCAAACTTCGCAAGGCTATATTATCCGCATTTTACAAGATTTCGCAACGAAACTTTGGAATATTACTAATTTTGTGATGCTCTTTCAAGCTGTGATGAAATTTTTGTCTAGATCGAAATTTTAGTTATAAGGGGAAAGGTCCATTAAGGTTGTCCCCGAGCAAAGCGGAAAAGTCGATTTTAATGAACTTTAATCATTAACAACCTTTATTGAAATAGCTGGATATAGAAATGTTAACTATATAGCCTTAAACTGATAAAGGAAGTCCGCACTACATATGTAATATGCAATTGCGTCTGAAAAAAAGAAACAACGCTAACCTTACTTAATTTCATACGATATCTTTCATTAATTTGTAGGTATTTCCACAACCAGATTCCAGCAGAATAGTTGTAAGTATATTTTTAGTGTACAAAAGCTTAAGAACTACAAACCACACGATGTTTGTCGTGTGTAGTCAGAAAGACTTGATTCTATGATGCCAAAAAATTACGATGGAGAGCGTTCCCATTGTGCTTTTCGCGCTTAGAATTTAAGATGTAAGATTTGGAGTTTCAAAAGATAACCTTGTTGGAATATATATACAAAGGTGTCATTTGACAGGTGTGTGTTCGTATTATTACGTTTATAGGTTTTCTACATGTTTTTGTATTTATAAAGATCACACTTTTAGCTGTCATTTGACAGCTTTATGGAATCATTGCAATAAAAAATTATCAAATACCATCTGATTTAAAGTGGTCGGTTGAAATTGCATTTTCCCATGCACTTTTACAGTTTTAGGATATAACATTTCCCCAAACGCTTGTTGCCCATTTGGGAAACGTTAGCATTGCGAGTCCAGTCCGCAATCTTCCATCTTAAATTTGAATCGCAAATGAGAATAATTTCAATACTCAGACAAGTAGGTGGATGCAATTCCCAACGGTGGAAAATGCGATTTAGAGCGTCATTTTTAAATCACGTCGTATTTGGCTATTTTTATTGCAATGATACAAGAAAGGTGTCATTCGACAGCCAATAGTCTGCGGATCTTTATTGGTGCGAAAAACGTAAATGGTTAAACGTAATATATAAGTCACAATAACATGCCATATAGTTGGATTACCTTTTTTTATACATCCTGTATACGTGATGTATAAGTGATGTATTTAAGTATATAAGTATAAAGATATATATATATAAATATTTTTTTCTAAGGATGTTGGTGTTACAAATGTTCTGTTTTCTTCTCAAGAAAAATATTTGGCTGCAGCATTAAGGTACATATATTCGAGTCATGCTATTCAAAACGCACTTAATATAAGGTCTTGCTTCTGATGCAGTACAACTTAAAAAGTGGGTACGCTTGGCGTACATGTATCTGCGAGAAAGCCGCCATATTTGTTTTACTGCCTGTTTGCAAGCGTATACAGCCCTAATTAGTCGACCTGAGTGTTTAACACGCACACAATTCGATAGCATAGTATCTAGCGCTACACGCAGATACAAAAATACCAAAATGAAGATAAATATTTACTTAGTTAATGGTCGTTCCTTATGTTTAAGACGAGTTTTAACCACCCTTTTCCGTGCTTATTCCTTTTCCGTGGATATTCGTCCGACACCGGATCTTCTTGCTTCACGGCTATTAATCCGACAACGCTTTAAAAGCTAGCACTAAACCACTAAATGGTTGCGTTGTTTCTTAAGAACGAAGCAACAACATATTATTCTATACGCTATACGTTTCGACGGTTTCGTACGCGAAAATCACGAAGAAAAAAAAGTATAAAAAAAAATAATAGAATAATAGCAAGAGCAGGAATCGATCCCACAACTTGGCGCACGCAATACTGGTGCCTAAACCACAACACTACGGAGGATTCGCTTGAAATTCAATTAAATTTACGCAGTTTTATATTTAACGAGTTTAATGATTATGGAATGTCGGATGAATATCCACTTCCTATTTTATATCATTCTTTACCGCGTACTAATTTTATTCCACCCTTTTTGTCTCAGTAGCACTTGGAAATTAATTTTTTTACACAATGTACTTTTTCTTACTGAATACAATAGGCTATTATTGCTATAACAGTACAAATACAGCGATGTCTCTCACACTATATTAATAGTGGTTGTCACATTGATAACAATTATTAAAGGTATTTTCTATTATAACTACTATAGTTCTGGTCATGTTGCAATTTGGGAATTGAACTTTGACAAAAGAGAAGCATCTCAGGTAACAAGTTTTCTTCTTGAGAACATTTCTGCCATCACCTCTATATACTGATACTTTTAGTTTTATGGATGCTCCATTTGAAGTGATGTTACACTTACTAGAAAACACAAAATGTTCAACTTATATATAAAGCAACCATCAAAGCGTTGGAAGTCGGTCACATTTATAAATGTTACGTCACTATACTGTTGTTATGGTAACAATGAAGATTCCATGTGGCCGATATCTTGGCTTTAAACACACTTTAGTATCCGAGAAAACGCCAGAATGCACCTTTATTATTTCATAAAACGCTTTCATCTATTATAATCTGAACGAGTTTTTAAAAAAATTATGCACATTTATGGATGATGTTATCCTGCATGCACGGAAACCCATTTGGTATTCCTTTATATATTCCTGCATATTATTTGGCTTGTAGAACCCAAAACGTTGTATCGTTATTAGTTTTTTCTAGATTATTTATTAGCTTGAACATTTTGTGTTTACATGTATAGCTTGTAAAGAAAACCGATGAACACAAAGGCTCGACAGTAACCAGTATATGTTGGAATTCATCATCAACCAAGCTATTTATTGGTGATAGTAAAGGATGTATTTCTGCCCTTGAAGTCAGTACTGGAAAGGTTAGTTAATATAGGTTTATAGTGTATTAGATAATATATAGGTTCTATTTTATGACTACATAAGTATTACCTAGTATTTTTATCAACTTTATTGGATATACAAATTATAGATTACAAGGTGAACGTCCAATTGGGTTGCGGGAAAACGAGATCCATGCAAGGCACAACCCCTAAATAAAAGTGTGACTAGATTACAAAAAGAAAAATATCTATTTACATGCATGCAGTAAATATATTATTATTATTATTATTTAGTTCAGGACCTTTCTGAAAATCACTTTGTGAGAAAGCTTCCTGAAATGCATGGCATATCCACACTAAAAGTATCCTTGACCAAGTTGCAGTATATATGTCGTGTGCAAGAAGCGTTTAAAAATAACTATAGGCTGGCGAATTTTTCTGTAGAGGTTATTTTACAAACATAGTTCCAAGATTTAACTACTCGGTTGAATTGCCTGGTAATTCAACCGAGTAGTTAAGCCTTAATATATATATATTTTCTTGTTTTCAAATATATCTAAAATACTTAGATAGATTTTCTCATTTTATTGTCCTTTAACAGTTTTATCGACGAAGAGAAAATCCGTTCAATGTTTTTATTAACAGGAATTTTAGGATTGAATTTGCAAGAACAGTTTCCTTCTTGCTAAAAGGCCAATATCCTCTGCCGTGCAGATTCGTCGTCGTTCTTTTCCTCAGCTTTTCCATGCCCATCGCTTCCCATGGCTTCTCGCGTCATCTCTTTTTATATGTCGACGTGTTAAAATTATAAAAATAAAATACGAGGTGACTGTTTGTTATTTTATAATTATTTTAATTTGAGAGAATTTTGGTGATCACATGCTAATTTAATGAATTAATTTCCAATACAGTATACTAACTGATCAGTTGATTTAATGAATTAATTTCCAATACAGTACACTACTAACTGATCAGTTGATTAGTGAAATTGCTTTTAAAATTTCGTATCGTGAGTGATCTTAATGATTCTTCTATTGTGTTCCAACTTTTTGGCTGGAAAATCTGATACTAATATTGCATAGATATAGTTTGTGCTAGGCAAAAGTACCGCAAAGAGCCACCAATTTCAGTCTCACAGCAAGTTTAAGTGACGAATATAAGATTCCTAATTTTAAAAGTATACTTGTCGCCGGGATATTAATTTGAATATTGAAGTTATGAATACTAAAATGAGTTGAGTTTATTTGCACTTAACTGTGTGTGACCACAGATGTTTTCAGCTGTATATATATATGAGACGCACTTTCATAAGATCTTTTTTCACTTTTGTCTCTATGTGCTAATGTACATCTTTGACAGATGCATGGCTATGAGATGAGCGCAGTCAAGTTTTAATATATTTAATAAGTGAAGGATATAGGAGAAAATTTGCTGCCAAAATTGGAAAATGTACACAACCTCTGCAAACGTCACAAATTTATTCAAATTCAACGCAGGACTTTTGTGTGCTGTGAACGTTTTCTTTGCATTTGTTGGAGTGTTTCTAAACTCGGTGGTCATAATGAGTCTGCTGAATTCAAAACTTTGGAGAAAATTGTGTTACTTTATGATTCTCGTTCTGGCCTGTTTCGATCTCGCCTTGGTTGTTGTCGTACATCCGCTGTTAATTACTGGCGTGATAGGCTGGCTGACCAAGACTAAGTTGTATTCCATCGAGTTATACCATCTTGAACATTTGTTTGTGTTTTCGTTGACTGGGCTTTTAACAATGACTATTGAAAGATATCTCGCTATGATCTATCCATTTTTTCACCACAAAGTCATGACAAAGTCCAGAATGATAGCTATTCTTGCGTTATTGCAGTTGCCATTTGGGATAGCCTATTTTACTTTCCTAAACAAGAACTTGGAAACTTACAGGCGGTCGTATGTACTTGCTCTTATCGCAGTTGTTTTTCTTGTGACGTTCTTTCTTAACTATAAAATATTTGTCATGGTGAAAACATTACAACGGCGCGCCGATGTACCCCTGGGAATCTTAAATGGATCTGAACAGGGAAATATTGTCAAGGAACCTAAAGTTCCGTTGGGAAAGATTTCTGCATGTCTTCTGGCGGTCCTGTGTTTGTCCGTATGTTATTCGCCAACTATAGTCCTCATGGGATTGAATCTGTCAGCGCTACTAGACTGGGGCGATCAAACCATTTTCCAGTCATGGGCCGTAACTTTACTAACTATAAATTCAACTTTGAACTCTTTGATATTTTTCTACAAGAACAGTACGTTACGTCGACATGGGAAGATAATAATGGCGAAATGTTTTTCCTTCCTTTCTCGAGGACACGACTCCTCGTGAACGATCATCGTTATATTTGGCAACATTATAGTATATTTAAAGATATTTGAGGCGAACCAGGATTATTTATATTGAGTTTCTGGACGCTCTCTGGGTTTAAAATATTTATTAATTTGACAAGCTTTCGACTGCCAGACTGCAATCTTCAACGGGTGTATATATATAGGTAGATATTTATAGATAGCTAGTCGTTTATTAAAAGAATACATATTGCACTCATCAACTGAATCACATGCATATAAGCGTTAATGTTACATGCAGTTATTACTACATTGTTGTTAAGCTAAAAAGAAGATAATCTATTATTTATGATTTAAATACCTATAATTTAAAATTTTAAATGCCCTATTCACAATTTATAATGAACAATAAAGGACATTAAATGTTCTCTTTTCTCTCACTCCGTTGTATTAATCATGTCAACCATAATATGTCACGTGAAGAGGCTTTATACCTGATTTAAAATACTCATTAATAATTCATAAACCTTGTGGCAAATCATGTCAGCCATAATATGTCACGTGGAGTGACTTTATATCTGATAAAGCATGTGGCATTATATAATTGTTCATCCCAATTAGTATGATTATATAATGGTTCATCCTCATTAGTTTTCTTTTGTAGTCGTATTTTAAGCTATTCAAAACACTCGTTGTCGTGTTTTATCAGACATAAAACGCTCGGCTGCGCCTCTCGTTTTATATCTGATAAAACACTCCTACTCTTAAAAAAACTTGTTTATCATATCTAAAATACGGCATGTGCTAAAACCTGGACGATGGACTGGACGATGGACGATGGACGTCCATCGTCCAGGTTTTATTGGACGATGGACAATTTTTATGTAGCTACAGCCGTTTCAACAAATTCAGTCTCCGGCTATCACTTCGTCACTATACTATCAATTTGACACACCTTAATGACTTTACTTACTTACTGAAATTGCGGTGCCCAAGTTCGGCACCGCATTATATTCTGCATGTGAGTTTGTCCGTTTGTTAGTGTGTTCGCATCAATACGTTTCCTTAATCGCCCAGTAAAAATTCCTTGCAGGTGCTCAAAATTTATTCATTTTTGCGGAAAAATTAATTAATCTTGGACTCTCAGGACCGACTGCTTGCTGCATGGGCTTTATCTCTGGTTTTATGCGCCAAGCATGGACAAAAATACCACTGTTCGAAGCACAATTTTCCACTCAGGAAAATTATCCGTGGATTGGAACGGACAAGAAAATTTTTCTTTGTCTTGTGAGCTCTGAGTTGGAACTAATGACTTTAACACAAAGAAAAATTTTCTTCTTTGTTCCAATCCACGGATAATTTTCCTGAGTGGAAACTAGCCTTAAAACGTTGTATTTGTGGATGGGAAATTGATTTCAAAATTGATTAATTTATTTCTATTCCAGCGATTCATGGGTTTTGAAAGACAAGCCGCTCAAAATAAAATATCACCGTTCGATTCAGCGTAAGAAATTGTACTTACGGATGTCAAATGTATTACTAAACAACAGTATTCTAGCGATTTATGGCCTTTGAAAGTCAAGCGAAATTGTTTGTTGACAAATCGCTCAAAATTATTAAACTATAATTAAAAATGCAGTGCGTTTGATTAAATTTTGGTATCGTTGGTTTTCTCTTTTCGGCCGTATACCAGTATATTCATCTCACTTTTCTCTTCATTTTGATAGTATTTCATGTGCTAAAACCTGGACGATGGGCATGTGCTAAAACCTGGTCGATACGACTAATTTTTCTCGTCATTTTGATAGTATTTTGAGCCCAAACTATTTTATTTTGAAGGTTTTAAAGTGCAGTTTTAATTAGCGAAATTGTATTGTTGACAAACCGCTCAAAATTATTAAACTGATTAAAAATGCAGTACGTTTGATATAATATTGGTATACCAGTATATTCATCTCACTTTTCTCTTCATTTTGATAGTATTTCATGTGCTAAAACCTGGACGATGGACGTCCAGCGTCCATCGTCCAGGTTTTAGCACATGCCAAATAATTTATGATAAACACAACTATATAATAAGTAAGAGCATGGCATTCAGGGCGATCAGTGATTAAATGTACCCGAAAGCCGAGAGAGGTAATCGCGCGTGTTGTGTTGCCTGTTTTGAATGCTGTTTGATTGTCTTATGATTGTGAGTATTGTGGTGCGAACAATTTTCATACATACGCACGCGCAGAAACACATATCCTATCGCAGA
This sequence comes from Paramuricea clavata, assembly GCA_902702795.2. NCBI lineage: Eukaryota > Metazoa > Cnidaria > Anthozoa > Malacalcyonacea > Plexauridae > Paramuricea > Paramuricea clavata. The sequence goes on along the minus strand of CACRXK020003013.1, from coordinate 16,382 downwards.
AAAACATCTCCGCGTTCATTGGCGTTTTAGGCATGCGCATAAACGGAATTTTCTCCCACAATTGAAATGTTCAAGATTAGGGAATAAAAGCTGGCAAAGTGATTGTTCGAATGTGTACGGGACGGTGTCGTCAGATACTGTCCATAGTTGTGCCGATGATTTTCGATGAGATACAGCTTTCCAATCAGAGGTAATGAGGTACGCTTTTGTCTTCTAAATTTCCCTCATCAAGCATGCAGGGGAAAATTAGAAGACAAAGAAATCCTTTGTTTTCAACTAAATTTCCACAAAAGCGTATGTATGGGTAATGAGGGAATACGTGATTAAACGTCCCTGTTGAAACAAAAGAAACCGAGTTAACTATGATATTAGTGTTTTAAGTAGTACATCAACCTTTGTGTACCTACTAATTTCGAACTGATCTTTCCATTGGTAAACTTCGTTTCCTCACTTTATTACCTTTCAAAAGCGGGTCCCATGCGGTCTCTTTGACAACTTTGGAATGGCGTATCAGTTTTAGTTGCGAACATAGTGTAATGATCCCGGCTCGCTGTTGGAGCGCATTCGAATTTGGATCGGCGCATAAGAATTTCGACGTTCAAATAGTAAATAGTATCTGGTGCATTTATGCTGGAAGGAAAACACGGGTCGGGACCCGACCATTGGAATGTTATTAATATTTCACACCTTCCAAACTTTCTTGAATTGAATCTTTAATCTGTATTCATTTACAAGCATAGCGAATCAGAAGAGTGTTAAAAATTCAGTATAATATATATCTAATCATATTTTACAACTGTGGCACTGAGTTTGTTTACATTACGGACTTTAGAGCATCTTTAATTTAGTGCCTGCTTTCGCTGAATGGAAAACAAGCGAAAATTGCCCCGTTTAACGGTCACCCCACTCCCTCCCTCCGTCTCTGGGCGCCCCTGCATATAACTGGCAGGCCTTAAAATATCGGTCGGTCACGGACATTGTCCGACCCATTCGTGAAATTGTCCGACGTAGAAAGAAAACCACCGGACATTCTGTCCGACCAAAGTGAAACTGAGGTTTATTGTTTGTCCGACCCGAGTGTATTGGTGTCCGACCGAACTGTAGCTTTGTCCGACGTAAATCAAAATGTAACCTAGCCCAGGACTAGAGGCTTGTATGTTAAATGGAAAATCAGAGTACTATTGTATAAAAGGTGAACTGGAAATGTTGTTTTAACGTAGTCGATCGCGGGGTGGCGAGCAAAAGGGTGAAGTGGAAAACGGGCTTAAGTTGTCGAAGTCTTTTTGATACTGCTGTTCTGGAAAGCAAGTTAATTTTGGCTTGGAAATAAGTATGAAAGAAACAAATTATTTAATATCTTTACAGCATTTGCCGTTTATTCATTTGTGTCATTCAGACTTATTTCCGAGTCAAAACTGAACTGAAGGTCATCGGACATATGTCCGACCCAAACTCAATGTCACCGGACATTTTGTCAGACGGCCCTGGAAAAGATATTTTAAGGCCTGAACTGTCCATCACGCATGCCTTACAGAAATCGTGATTATATAGAATGTCTCTATTGTTATAGATTCGTCGTGTTCATACTATTATTAAGGAAGGTCCAGCAATTGTACAATTGGTAAGTTTATTTCTCCAAAATAAGTTAGCATCATTACTCAATGATGAGATTTGGATTTCGTCGAAAACAACTTCGGAAACAGGCAGCCGTTCCGCACGTTGTAACCAATAATTTATTGGCGTTGTAATGCCATTGTATGCAATAAAGTATTGGTTGTAATGGGTCTACAATTAATCCAAATGTTAATCCTAATTAGTGATGGGCGATACTATCGAAAAAGTATCGAAATCATCGATACTTACAAAAGTATCGATACTTTCGATACTCGCAAAAAGTGTCGGTAATTCGATACCACTTGAGCCTGCGATGTTTTTGGCAGTATTCCGGACCAATCACTTAATGTTTCATGAAGGCAACAGACTGAAGGCCCCTGAAGGCAAAAAATGTTGACATGATGCTATGCTGTTCTTAAACAAAAACATGTAGCTAATTAGCAATATATTGGAGGAAAACATTGGTGTTTTGATTTAAAATCATAATTGCAAATTGTATTTGCAGGTACTCCAGTTAGAGTATTCTTTGACTTGTTTTAAACATTAATGTTCGTGTTTTAAAAGTTATTTTAATAAATGGAAAAAATTGAGTATCGGTATCGATTTTGGTATCGGTATCGACCAAAATTCATGGTATCGGACTGGTATCGTATCGAGACCAAAAAAGCTGGTATCGCCCATCACTAATCCTAATCCGAACCCTAATCCTAACCCTAACCTGTAACCCTTAACCCCACCTCCTAACCCTAACCCCTAACCCCTAACCCGGCCCGCTACCCCTGCGGGGAAAATACCCTACGGCCTCCCCACCATCCTCCAAGCCAATTACATTTTTAACTAAAACTTTTGCCTAATGCTTGTGGTTTTGTCTTCAGTTACAACCAAAACTTTATTGCATACAATGGCATTACAACGCCAATAAATTATTGGTTACAACGTGCGGAACGGGTGAAACAGAACACACTACATTATTATTTATTTAAGTCAACAATTAAGATGGCAGTTTTTGAAAAAAAAAATTGAAAATTCACGATTCAGATCCATATTTTTGGCCAATTATTACTTGCTGAATTTATTACTGATGCAAACAACACCTTAAGGGTTCAAAATTTTCACAAAAGTTACGCAACTGCCATTGCTATGGCAACAGTCACGTTTCAAGATGGCGGAAATTTTGATTCCAAAGTAATTTAATTTAAGGGAAATGACAATATATTTGTTATTTTCTCATTTGAAAGAACTTTTAAGACTATATATAATACTCTTACTGTTTTTTCATGTCTTGCTTACTTCCACAAATATTGTGATTGGGAGGTTTGAAACGTGATTGTTACCATATTGAGAAACGGCAGTTGCGTAGTTTATGTGAAAAGTTTCTAACCCTTTAGATGTTGTTGTACATCAGTAAGATACTTTTTGTTTTTCATCAAGTAATAATTTTCCAAAAGTACGGATCTAAATCGTGAATTCTCCATTTTTAAAAAAAAACTATATCGAGCCATCTTAATTTTAAGTATAAACAAAAAAGTGGATATTCCATTCAAATAATAAAGGCTTATTGACCGAGCGTGAGGTCTGTACTGTGAAATATCACACCGAGGTTTTTTAGTATGGACCCGGCGGAGCGACGAAGGAGCGAGGTCCATGCAAAAACAAGCGAGGTCAATTATCGGTTTATTATATGGCTGAACTGAGTCTGTGAGCATATATGCTTTTCGCGCGATTTAAATCGGCTATCGCCAGTTTCACTGGGTAACAATATACGGTAGGCATGCATGCTCAATCAAAAACAATTTGCATGGTTGTTTGAAATTTTTATCTGTAAAGCACAATTGGAAATTTAAAAAGGAAATTTTACACCGGTCCAGATACGGAAAATACGGACCACGGTCCGGATATGGGTTTTTACGGACCGCTTGTCAACCAATCGGAATAGAGAATTTTGAAAAGCCATATAATAATCGCTCTCAACTGATATGAGGTTGAAATAAAACAAGAAACAGTTGTACGTTTTCAGGGAAGCCCTCTCTCTATGTGCTTAGTCAATTGTCAGGTAGTTTCAATACAAAACCATGCACGCATAATTTTAGCTATGGGTAAAATCGAGATTTTTTGGACGTCTCAAGATGCTCGATAGAACTATAACATTGAAGGATTAGTATAGGATGAAAATTCCGAGCGGAAGATATATACAATTTGTATATAGGTAATAGTATATGGTTTCGAGTGCAATTGGGGGATTCAAGGTTTCCGACGCCATAATGAAACACAATAGTGCAAGGGGTGCAAACACAATGGAATTCCCTGTAGGTAGATTTGCAGGGGGTGCAAACACAATGGTGAAAACAATAATTTCAAGGTGGCGTCGGAAACCTTGAATCCCCCTATTTGGAAAAACATGCACGAGTGAGTTTTTCAAAGACTATCAAAACTGCACGAGTCCGAAGGACGAGTGCAATTTGAAGTCTTTGAAAAACTCACGAGTGTATGTTTTTTTTCCAAATTACACGAGAAACCATACTATCACTTATTAATAATATACATGAGAAAATTATGCAGTCACGTGCGTAAGTCACATTTAGAAATTAAGAAAGTTAAGAAATTTGAAAAGTAAAAAATTAAGAAAATTTAAAAAATTTTATAAATTAAGAAATTTGCACCGTATTTCATTTTTGGCACTGTATTTCGAAACAATTGCACTGCTTTTAGTAAATCAGAATACACCCTTTCGATAATTACGTAATTTGGCCTGGGAGCCTCGCTCTCCTGAATCGTGTGCCAATCACCTTGCGTAATCTACTGATGAGAACGAGGCTCCAAGACCAACGAAAAGTATGTGTGACGTAATTATCGAAAGGGTTTATTGAGAAATTTTTGTTCATGTATATTATTATAGACCTAACCAAGAGGTTGGATTCTAGCAGAGGGCTTATAGTTGCATTTTTGCAACTGCCCTTGGTTAGGTCTATAATTGGGCTATTACTTTAATTAACACCTTCGTTCACCATACTTACCCGATTGGATGGTGAGGTGTTAGCCCGGGTGACCGAGGGGTGGCCTGGGACGACTACTAGCCTTACTGGCCCTTACTTAGCCCAACACCTTCACACCAATTAACAATTGGTGGAAATATAAAGGAACAGGAGAGAAAAAAGTCTTTGTTTCTGATACGTTTACTAAGTTTCCAACGCACAATGATTACTAATACCACTAATGCGCGGCCAAGCTCTTATTACATACTCGCCCGGCCCCCTTTCTGGTCACATGATGTGCTGACGTAACGAGGCTTGGTTCCCTAGCTGTTAACCTTTGTTATTGCATAACCTCATAAACCAAACCTGTTGAGAACCTCTGCTTTTGGGGATTTTTACCCCTCTGCAATGCAAAAAAATTTGTGTGATTGACCCCTCTGGACAAGACTTGAACCCCCTCTGGTGGTGCAATTTTGCATTTTAACCCCTTTGGAAACAATGTATAATCTTCTATTTAAAATTTCCATCTACTAATTCTTCAACTCGTATAGTAATGTTAGCTATACCCTGGACAGTAGTCCAGATAGTAATGTTTGAAATTATAGTTAATGTATCTTGTATATGTATAATATTTCTGTTTTCAGGATTTTGCTGACGAGATATTACTCATATCTAATACCAAGAGATGTGTATATTATGATCAAAGCAAGTAAGTTTGAATTTATCATATACATGTTTTAAAACGCGATTTGTGTTATCGGAACGAGTTTGAAATTTGTTTAATTTAAATCTAAATTAAATGGTAAAAAGTTGTTTGATACTATTTCCCCTGACCAAACGGAAAAAATTGGTCATGCCTTTAATCTATATTTTTGTTTTTTATCAGTCAGTCTGATTGGCTGAGGAGCCTTTCATCCGGCCCGCTCTGAAACGCAACTGCCCGCTGTGAAATGTAACTGCCCGCTCTGGTTTTCGCGGCAAAAACCGAGAAGTGAAACAATTTTTAAACGAAAACATCTGCCCAAAACATTTGAAAAACGTAGCTTAACGATAGTCAGAACACGAAAATGAATTGCATCAAGCCCTGAAGACTTCATACTAAGCACGATGTACACCAGAATTGACAATATTTTGAAAGCAATGCGACTGAAAGTCGGAAATTCTCTACCCATTTGTGTCATGCATTTTTGATGAATATAAATAATATTGTAAACAAAGTAAAAGTCTTTGTTTGAAAACACTTTTTTCAAGCATATTATCTTTTTGTGTGTTTCTTGCCAGTTTTGTTGACTTTTCGTATTCGTGTTTTATATCTTTCAACTTTTCAATTTTTGCTGGTCAGCCTCGCTCTAAAAATACACAACTGCACTAATCTCGAATCAGTTCGCAAGCAACACTGGAATTTTGATGAATATAATTTTTACATCTGATAAAAAATAAACACGTTATGTACAAAACCAGGGGGGGGTGTTTCTTTTCCAACAAACTAAAAATGGCTTGCGCACGAAATCTAAAAGCTTTAATCGTATTTTGAGTTAATGGATGTAAAATATGTTGGGTTTTTAATCACTGTGCAAAATTTCAGACAATTCAGCCCCTTTAACTATTCATCTTTCCCTAAAAAATCAGCCTTTCGCATACTTAATTATGCCTTTAGCTAATTTGTATGTTGCTGGCTTATGCAAATTAGGCAAAGGCATTAATTAAGCATGCAAAAAGGCTGATTTTTTAGGAAAAAATGTAAGTTTGTGTGAATAGTTAAGGGCTTAAAATGAAGCAAATTGTCTGAAATTTCATGCAGCAATTAAACACCCGACACATTTTTCACGCATTAACTCAAAATAGGATTATTAAAAGCTAGAGCTTTTAAATCTCGTGCGCAAGCCATTTTTAGTTTGTTGGAAAAGACACACACCCTGGTTTACAAAATTTGAGTTCGAGAATTTTTTCATAATTATTCTACTTTATTTACAGTAGCTACCCAAATATATCAAAAACAACTTTATAACTACCCAAATATATCAAAAACTGGATACTAATAGCTGTTTTGCGAAATTGAGAGCAATTTCATTATTTCAATTCTGTTCAGTTTTTTTTATACCCTGCATAGCGATGATAGTTTCTCGGCATCCATGCAAAAATGTTATAATATTTTTCTTAAAACTACTCATTGAGAAACTTACAGATTTTCTAATGTTAATCTCAGTACTATTCCAATCTTTCAAAGGCCTTAGTGCAAAAGTTTTACCTCATAACTCTTTTTCGGATCATGTTTGACCTTAAACACTAGCGCTATAGAAAAACAATAGGTTTTTATTATTTTGTAATTTATTGTTTTTATTATTTTTATTATTTTTATAATTAGTATTTATTCATTTTCGCGTTAATTGTGACACGATCTTTCAGAAAGGAATGGGATACAGCCTCAATGCTTTGGAACTCTCTTCCCAAGCTTTGGAACTCTCTTCCTGCAAGTCTACGTGACACTGTCTCAATATCTTTTTACCTCAAAAACATATCTTTTTACCTCCGCTTTTGACTGATATATGATCAATATACATTAATATTTTAATATATTTGTAATATTTGTTTGTGAATGTATACATTCTTATATAGTTGTAGATACTGTACTGCGCTCTTGAGCATTTTCATGTAAAAAGTGCATTATAAGTGATTAAATTTATTTTTATTATTTACAATTAAAGGAGGAAAGTCCTTACGTATTGTTTGATGATATGGCTGCTATTGACTTTGTAATTTCAGAAATCGATTAAAATTTTAAAGAACAGTATAGAGCAGTATTCTGTTCTGCTATACTGTAGGCCTATACTATTGCTTGCCGATCAAAAGTATGCGTTTTCAAACAAGGCTGACTATCCTTATTAAGTCATCAAGTGTTTTGATATAACGATTATTTGATGCTAGCACAAAATTGGATTCATGCAAATTTATAATTGCACGTTTATTTTATACACAGTATTGGTTAATGTCGTAATGTGTGCACTTATACTAGATTATTTTTTGTAGAGACTATTTAGTGCAAATTGGTACAAAGGGAAGGTACGTATGTCCAAAGATTTTCAGTCGTGGAAAAAAGGGTTAGAATAAAATTAATTTTAACTCTCCAACTAATTTTTTACCGTGCTATTTTTTTAATCTGGTTGAGAATAGCTTCAACTTATTACGGTCGAAAATAACAATCGTCTTTGTATATATCTGATTTTTATCTGCAGTTATTTGCTTTCAAAGATTTTTGTTTTAATAATCTTTTTGGTTGTTTAGAGATGGTCAGTATGGAGCATGTTTTCTTCGTCGAACCAACGACCAAACTGTTATATACTGTGCCAGGCCCGGAGCTAGATTGTGGGAGGTTTGTTACCACAACTGAACACCTTCTTTAATTTTATTTTTAATTATATCCATAATCTATGGTTGTGAAATTTGGCTAGTGGGCGTTAATTTAATCTCTTTTCACAAAGTAACACTAACCACTAACTTAGTTTCGAGGATGATAGTCACACGATACAAATTTGCAATGTACAATATACAATATACAAGAACATATAACAACTATTTACAACAAGCCTCGAACTGATGCTCGCAAACTTGCAAAATGCAAGTAGAAGTTTAGCCTTTGCTACTAAAAAAAAAATTTCACAACAAATTTTTGCGAGTATGGACTTTATTCGGGTAAATTGAGCAATTAAAAGTTTCTGAATTATTTGCGATTCTCTGACGACCGAAGAACTATGCAAGCTATCTGTTACGGTCAGCGGCTTCATTAATGCATATGCGTGAAGTGTACGTGCAAATATGCAGATAAATTATGACTTGTTCTACACACACTACGCACATGTTACTATAGTAGCCGAAAAATAGTAAAGGTATACCCTTGGTTTACAATTACAATAATGATAACAGTTTGAAAGTGATGGCGAGGTACCTCTGTAGTCTCCGGACTGCAGCCTCTCTGCACCCTGCAGACAATCCGCAGTGACAAAAGTTCTTAAAGTTAAGTATGGTGCAATTGGAAAGAATAAATGACTGTCCTCTACTCTGCCTGTAACACGGAAAGAACACTGAAGTGTGCTGTCTGCTGAAGAAGCAAGTATTTTGGATCGGTCACATTATTTTGTGTAAGCTATAGAACTAGGGAAAACTTGACTTCACCAAAACCAAAGCCAGGGTTCGTACAAAACTTGAAAACCCTGCATGGAAAGTCCTTTAATTCATAAAGAAGTCCTTATATTTAGTTTTTGCTTTAGATTTTGGATATTTTCTGAAATTGTTTGACATTAAAAAATGGGCATTTTGTTGAATTGATTTTGTTCATGCTATATTTGAATCTGAATTTCTAACAGACCCTTGGGTTACCATTAGAATAATGAAAACAATTTGAAAGTGATAAAAATCGACTTACCGTCGAACACTATACAGACTGGCAAGTTTTGTGATAACGTAAATTTACGCCAGTCTCAGAGGAACTAAAAACTTTGCGGTTTTCACAGTTTTCCGTTTTAGCAAATACTCACCCCAGAAACCACATATAATGGATCAAACGAATTTCAATCAAGCAGTAGTAGTTGTGGTTCATCAACATTAAGTAAAACCATGATTAGAGTTTTTTAGGCTAAAGCCTAAAAATTTGTGAAACGATTAAGCCAAACGAGGATGAGAGTTAATTAAACATTCAAAGCAAACTTGCCCTATACTTCACGATTTTGCATAGCAACTAAATTCTTCTTGTTTCTTCAAACAAAAATTATTTCAAAGCTCATTGTATGAAACGATTTCCGAAAATTGAAATCTTGCTTATCCTACTTCTGGCAAACAGCCACATTTTTGAGATCAGCGAGGACGTCCACCTATGAAACTTTCCACGCACCCGCGATTATTGATGAACTTTAGACCTTGTTAATGATTTCATTTCCCCGGGTGTAAATGGCCCTGCGGAATAAGTACCCTCGTTCAAGGGGGATAAACCCTCTTTTTATCATATAGAATAATTAAAAGTCCTTAGAGAAAATTAATGACTGTTTGTTTTAGGTTGATAGTTCCGGTCAGGTGCTTTCCACACAACAATATAAAAAGCTGTTGGCAACAACCAGTTCACCTATCGTAGGACATGTTTCTGGGTATGTCAATATTATATTAAAGCTGGCAATTATGGAGCAATACAATCATTTTGCCGTGTATCCAAGAACGCTATGGGTATTAAATGTCTGCTTGAGTCCGTTTATATGAGAGGGAGGCTTCTGGCATCCGGGGGTGAGTCATCCAGATAAAACTTGCCTAAAATGGTGGGTCACGCGAGGAGCTTCATGGCCAACCTCCCCCTTTACGACAACTGTTTTAGAGAGCAAAATTGACAGGTTAACGCCTGCGAATGACATGGAATTATTGTGTGCATAATCCAAAATCCCCCTAATAGGCCTGAAATTCAGTCTGCACTTTGAGAAATCATCTGGCTCAGCAATCTTCATGACAGTTTTTTCCCATCCCCCTTTTTTTAGACCAACTCATCCCTTTTTAGTAACACACATATTCATTATTACAAAACTTTCTCATCCCCCTTTTTATCTTTTTTGAGATGGTTTGTACCCCCCTTAAGTAAATGTGGGTTCGAAAATGCATGTAATAGCCATTTTGGACAGCTTAAATTTTGTTTAGAATATTTGTGTACTTTTGAATGTTTTAGGGATTGGGACATTTTTGGGAGGTGGGCCACTAGAAAAGTTTGGTATGAAGGGGGTGGGCCATTCCGAAGTATTAAGCCTTCCCACCCAGAGAAAAAGTATACGGCCCCCAATTCAAGATTCTGTTTGAATTCAATAGCGCAGTTATATATGGCTGAGACTTGAGTTAGCTATGAAAGAATGATTGAAGAGGCATTAATTTAGAATAGTATTTTTTTTCAGAAACGAAAAAGACTTGGTCGCGAATTGTGATACGTACAACTTTCCAAAACTACTTGTCTTACGGTAATAGTAGTAGATTCTGGTTTGGGCTTTACTGTTGCAGCTTTTGGTTCGTTTCTGCCAGAAAATCAACACATTTACGTGGAACATAAACACTCAGTGACTTATGTATCAGTTGCATCACTGATAACTGAGATAAGAAATCTTCATGTTTGCCCTGGCCTACCACTAACTGACCCTACCACCACCCTACTACACGTAACCGACCCTGTTGATGTAAATGGCACAGAAAAACATAACTGTGTGGGTTAGCTTTTTTAATTTCTATTCCAGAACAATTAGCAATGTTTGAAACACAAGCGCCCGTGTTGTATTAACTATACAATTACAAAGTGAAGGCGAGTAATGATTTATTCAATACAGCACTGACGCGTGTGTTTTAAACAACCTGTGATATGGATGCAAACTGGTTACGAACGCCCATGGTTATATCAGAAGAGTTACAACCACTAGTGTACCTGTGATGGTACACAAGGGATTACATTTTTCAGTAACAAAACTAAATTAGTTTTGTTACTGAAAAATGTAATCCCTTATTCCTTCAGCATTGAAATTATCAATACAGGCTTTGACTGTTTTATATGTGTCTTACAGGGATCAATATTTGATGACATGGACAAGAGAAAGTATCATCGTTATTGATCCGATTCTTGGAAATATAGTTCTTTGGAATAATCAGTTAGAGAGTAAGAGAGACTATACAGGGCGTATAAAAAATTTAGACAACTTTAAAATGACCTAGTAACTAAACAAATCCGCAATATTTGCGAAACAATTTTCTGGTGTTATTGTCGTTACCTATAACGCTGACACAGACCGTTCGAATTTAGGTTACAGAACACCCCACGCGGTTGTTTGGGAAATTTGCTATCGCGGGCTCAATTTTTAGTTAATTTTTATGCATGACTGAGTTCGAGTTGAGTTCAAAAAGTTATAAAATTGTACGTGAAAGAAAGGCTATATGTCGGAAAAATCAAAATTTTAGAGTTCGAGCAGTGAACTTGCACATCAACTTGCCCGGTACTTTGATGGTTAATAAAACGCCTTTCAAACGTTCGAGGTGTGGTGAATTCACATTGTGTTTTAAACATTTGCGCGCGCGCAAGATATTTTTTATGTGGTTTTAAAAAACACTCCTGCT
>CACRXK020003012.1:0-38848 GCA_902702795.2 Paramuricea clavata | reverse complement strand
TAGCCCGCGTGCAGGCCCAAGGGAAGAATAGTGAGCCTGCAAGCAAGGCCCGGTATTTTGTACTTTCCGCGTTCGCCCACGAACGCGGCATTCTGATTGGCTGTTTGCTGTTGGATTCTATAATTAGATCACTGATTCATCACAAAGGCTCTCGATAAGCTTAAAATTCGAAAATTGATCACTTTTTTCGATTAAAAATGGAACAAGAACAGACTGTTTATTGTTTACTTGAAGGAAGAGATGTTTTTGCCGTTATGCCAATGGGGATTGCTTGTCGTGAAGTGTTGGAATAGCAACATTACGACTGGGGTAAACTATAGTAACTTTTACTTGAGTTTCATTATTAAATTTCAAATAGACTTTATACGTTATGTTCCTCAAGAAAATTATCTTTTGGTTGATGTGGACTCTGTTCTTGCACTGAAGAAAACAGCGCTTTTCGCGTTGAAGATTTAGAGGCAGTTGCATGTAAGCCTATTCGAAACACTTTGCGATTTGCAAGGCTTCGCTGAGAGAGCGAAACAGAAGACGGTAATTGCCGTTTGAAACGAAACGATCTGGACTCTGAACGCTCTCTTCTTTTGTAGAGTTCTTTACCAAATGAAATAACTGAAATAAATTTCGTACTTTCCGCCGCCAACAAGAATTGCACACACGATCTGATAAGTGAGACAATTTATTTATAACAATGCCAATGGCGACAGCGAAGCACACATAATATAAATGCTAATGTGGTCGCATGACTTCCCTCACGATTTGAAGTTTGAGACTGGTTTTCTGTTGAAATTCGTCCTAATTTGCCTCTTCCGATTTTAGTTGAAAATGAGCACTTGCAAATTTGGCAATTACTGACTGCGTTGCTTGCTTTTTTGGAGTTAAAACGTAGCCATTTACACATTGTTTATTAGTGTTCTGAATAAGCAGAGAAAACCCCGCAAATTTTAATGCGAGTTTGTTTGTTAATATTTGGGTAACTGAAGTTCAGGCCCTATCACAGAATAGGGCCTGACACAAAACCTATCTAAAGTGTGGGATTCCCGTCCACCTGGTGGACGGGAAATCTGATTGGTTGATCAGCATCATGAAGGATTTTGATTGGTTGCAAGTTCACATAAACAACAGTTTTAAAAATAGCTCGGTCAAGGCGAGAATTAATATAAAGGTCAAACGCACGTAACAAATTCCATTATCGATTTCTTCGAATTTCTTTCCCTTTATGCTTTATGGAAGTAAATAAATCAAACAAACAGTATTTTGAAAGGGCTTCATCAAAATCTTTGACGAATTTTGGACATACACGACGCTGAAAGAACAGCCAAACTAGTCCTGTATTCGAAAGCTTGTTGTTGACAGCCAAGATGTTCTGCCCACTTGCTTCGCCGGCAAAAGTCTTATTTTTAATATCAGGTCCTACCGGCGTTGTTTTCTGAGCTACATCGCCTTCTTCGTGGTATGATTTAGAATTTAATTGTTGCTGTTATTAGCCCGTTAGTCGTTAGAGTATATCCGCGTCCAGCAAGTTGAGACCTTGAGAAAGCTTGGCAGTCAAGCCGTGCACAGAACTGACTAATTAAATCTTTGTTTGCTGTTTGCCTGTTCGGTTAAATAGAGAAACTGACTCTTAATTATATAAAAGTACCTTGAATTTTTAAGTTTAATTAAAAAGCAAAATGCTCTGCGGACATGTTCATGAGAATATCATTTTTTGTCTCTTCTGTGCTGGTGTTGTGTACTCAGGTGAATAATATGTTTGTGATGTTACTCTGAGTGCATATCCACACCGGTCGAGCTTGAAAAATATGCCCGGCCACGGTGGGATTCGAACCTACGACCTTTGGAATACTAGCCCAATGCTCTTCCAACTGAGCTACGCGGTCAGGACGGTTCGAAAAGAAAACATTGTTTCCTAGCCATGTTCTACACGAAACATTGTTTCCTAGCCATGTTCTACACGAAACATTGTTTTCTAGGCATGTTTCCCACGAAACATTGTTTCCTAGCCATGTTTCCCACGAAACATTAGGGCCATTTATACGGGACAAAATAAGTCGCGTCTTACATAAGACGCGTCTTATATAAGCTGAGTTATCGCATAAATGGTTCTCTACGGATTTATTCTTATTTACTTGCTATAGCTATAATGTTGTTTCGGTTGTTTTTGTTCGAATATGCAAGGCATTAATTTTACGTTGTTTCAAGTTTCTGGCATGTGTAGTTAGACTTTTTGTCCAAAATTTCTTATTTAAGACGCGACTTAAATAAGAACAGCTAAAAGACCTGTTCTTATGTAAGACGCGTCTTATCCAAGACGCGTCTTACATAAGAATGTTGTACCTTTTATACCACAAACTCGCGTCTTACTTAAGTCGCGTCTTATGTAAGTCGCGTCTTATTTTGTTCCGTATAAATGGCCCTAATGTATCAGAAAGTATTTCAAAATTTAAACATTGCAAATGATTGGGAAGTCTAAACAACGGTGTGACACGTGAACACATGCTGTTAGACTATCAAACTAATTAAGTGTTTGGGCTTTCAAAGTCTTCACGAGAAATTTGCCAAGAAATTGACTTAATTTTAGACAAAATTCACAGAATTTGTCACATTTTTTTTTATTGCAAGCCAAAATTGCCCGACTGTTGTCGAATATTGCCCGACTGCCCAAAAAACTGGGGGGGCTGCCGGCCCCCCTCCGCCCCCCCGCCCGGTACGCCTACGGACAAATAGATAACATTTTGCAGTTATCTGTTCAGTTATAGGCCCCGTTTACACTATACCGGATTGCATCGGAGCGTCGCGATTTTCATACCGGATTCGGCTGCTGTTTACACTACGCCGCAGTAATCCGGTACGCGACGCGGCATAAAAATCACTCCGCTTTGGAGGTGATATGAAAAGTAATCCGGTATGTGCCGGAGCAGTGTAAACAGGCTAATCCGGTACGCTTCGGTACAAAATCGGTTTTGGCGTGTATGTTTTAACATTGTCGCCTTTATTTGCTCGCTTTTACAATACTTTATAGCTGTTGTTTGTTTCGCCTTACAACCATTTACTATTTCTGCCGAATACAAATAAAGAAAACGATAATAACATTGACTTTTCGCTTTCGAAAGAGCAAAATTTAAAGAAATACTCGTCAATTTTGGATTAGAGCGAAACGAAGCAACGTCTGGTGGTCAAGCTTTTTAAACAAAGTTATACTTTACAAAGAAAACGGGTATTAGTTCTTGTTTTTAATAAATTTTGGTATATTGGCTACTTGTTTCCATGGCGACAGTGAAAGACATGAGCTGGCAACAGAGCGAAGCGGCATAGTGTAAACACCCTTGTTTTTTTACTTCGGAGTAAAAATTAATCCGGTATGAAAAGTAATCCGGTATAGTGTAAACGGAGCCTAAGTATGAATGTAATCAGAACATACAGCTGGGAGTGGTTGTCTTCTTAGAAGATTCATATCCAATATTGTCAACATCAGTCTTCTGTTTAACCGCCAGTTCATATTCAGTATTTTCCTCCAGACCAGTATATAACGCTTGAGATGTATTGCTCGAAGCTAACTCTGTTTTCACCTGGACTTGATCTGCAGATCGTGTAACCGTCACTTGGTATGAACTGACCTTGATATAATTCTGGGTATCATGACTCCACGAGAAACTCACACTATTGCATGTCGATTTCACGTTGTAGATTTCTGGTTTATCCAGTGGAACTGTAATCAATTTAATATACAACGATTAAATAGGTTCTACGGGAAAAGATAAGTATACTACTAGCAATAGGAGCAGGTTTCCCAATATGGTACCGGCTATGTGGTACCGAAGGTACGTCACCTTCAACAATGAAGATTTTGAAGTTTAGACAATCTAAAATGCCATTTCCGTGCAGCCATTTTTGGAGAGTAGTTTTTTAGATTTTGTCATGTCCAAATATTTCGCGAAGAATGTCGTTTAAAATGTATGTTTTAGAACAAGAAAACTTTCCCTTCACATTTCTTTGGCAAGGAGGGAATCGTTTAAAATACAGTACACAAAGCACAGCTTTCTAAAAACAATCACTCAGTAACCCGAAACTACAAGTACGAAGAAGAAGAAACATCAAAACACACACATACAAAAATATTACAATAGACATATTTTCACAGTTTTCAAATTTTTAGAATAGGCTAACACGACAGCTGAAAAAAGTGCATCAAAATTTGTAAAATTGTTAAGTTTGGTTGTAAAATATTATAAAGGCCCCGTTTACACTTGCAATTTTCGCTGCGATTTCTAGTGCGATCCCCTCTTTAGGCCGTGAGCCAAAATTATTTCACTTCGTGGCAACCCCCTAGGGAATAGATTTTCTGTGGTTTAATGCACAGTACCATAAATGCTCAATTACCACAAAAACTTCCCAAGCAAAAAACTTGCCAAACACCGAGAAAATGGGTGATCAGTGATTATCCTCTATTAAATTGTATTATAGCAAGAAAATGTGAAATTTTGTATTCAATTACAACAAAAATGACTTGCATCATCAGAAAGCATACAAAAAACCGCATACAAGACATTCAAACAGTTTTTTGATCCTTCAAATAGTCTTTGAGTTATTGCTGTTTTAAATGTGAAAATTGGCCCAAAATGTCGCAATAAGGACTGGGTACTAGGTCAAAAACGCGTTTTTGACAGCGTATAACTCGAAAACAATTTGAAATATAAAAAAAGCCTGTTTAAATGTCTTATATCCAGTTTTTCGTAAGCTTTCCGATGATGCTAATCATTTTTGTTGTAACTGAATACAAAATTTCACATTTTTTTGCTGCAATACAATTTAATAGAGGATAATCACTGATCACCCATTTTCTCGGTGTTTGGCAAGTTTTTGCTTGGGAACTTTTTGTGGTAATTGAGCATCTATGGAACTGTGCATTAAACCACAGAAAATCTATTCCCCAGGAGGTTGCCACGAAATTGCTTTTCCAAGCACTTTTTCGCACAACGGCCCACGGCCTACTTCTGATGGATGTGAAGGAGTGGATAAGTTATAAATGCTCAGATGAAGGAACAGGTACTCAGAACATTCATAACTCATCTACTCGTTCTCATCCATCAGAAGAAGAAAATCGCACTAGAAATCGCAGCAAAAATTGCAAGTGTAAACGGGCCTTAAGAAAGGATACGATAGCCTTACACAGTTTGCACATTTTAGCCTGGTTCATACTAGCAACTTTTTTAGCGATTTAGTGTTTCTGACGGATGGAAATGACTGAACTCGCACACAAAAGTATACAGGATTCGTACAGGTCAGGAAGAGTTAAATTCAACGTACGACTTTTCAAGGACATTCAAGGCCGTGTATATCAGCAAATTCAAGGACTAAATACTGAAGAAGGTGTTAGAAATCAGCAAAATCTCACGTCGTTGAATTGTTCAAAACGTAACTTTATAACGAGGTCAGATATGAACATGCAAAATCAGTTCAACAAAATGTCCGTCTTGAATGTCAAACAATTTGAGAAAATATTCAAAAACTAAAGCAAGACATTCAAGTACTTCTTTACAAATTCAAGGGCATTCATGGCCTTGAATTTTTGTTTTCAAATTCAAGGACATTCAAGGACTTTCAAGTTTTGTACGAACCCTGAGTATAGAATCGCTTTTCAGAAGTGAACAATTCTAAGTCTTTTGCATGTCATTCATTCGGTCACAATTGCCAGGAGAAAAATCGCCGATAGAATTGCTAGTGTGAACCAGGCTTTTACATGATGTTTGTGATGTTACTCTGAGTGTATATCCACACCGCGGGCATGCTTGAAAAATATGCCTGGCCACGGTGGGAATTTTATTTTTCAAGCTTGCCCGGTGTGGATATACATTCAGAGTAACATCACAAACATCAGTACATACATCACAAACATCATACACAACACCAACACAGAAAAAATCAGGCTTTTATATGTTTTTATATTGTAGGATTGTGGAAGTGAATATTTGCCCCTCCAACAATAGCTTCTGCAATATAAAAGTATATAAAATGTGCAAACTTTGCAAGGCCATACTGTATGTACAGTATGTTTTACCACCAAACTTTGCAATTTCACCAGCTTGGATGCACTTTGCATGCAGCTGTGGTGTTGGATTTTCATTCCTTTGCCTAAATAAAAATTTGGAAAAACAACCGTGAAACATATAGTTGCAGAAGTTTGGGAGAGACGAATATTAAGTCTATTAAAGGGGCTACAGTAGCTGCAAATTCAAATGTCAACATATATGAACTTTAAGAACTCTGAATTATGAATTCTGGAGCTACAGATCAACTCTATAACCATGTGGAGGGAGTGGAGCTAGCTATCATCTAAACCTGGAGTAAATAAAGTAGCAATTTGGTCACAGTCAAAAAGCTAGTGGGACAGGATCTGCCTGAGTCGTACACCAACTTAGTAGTTGATTTAAGGATCCATATTTATAAGCTCCTTAATTACAGATTTGAATACCTTGGGCTTGAAAACTTTGCTACTGAATCTGATACAATATGCAAAGTGTAAATACGCAGATAGTCAGAGAGTACTACATACTGTAGTGTAGTGTACGTGGTACTTAGGCGAACACCAAGAAGTACGTATTCTAAGTACGCGAATTATTGCACCCCGCGTTATTCTTTTTTTTTTCAAATGCTTAACAATCATATATAAAGATTGATGGTATTAAGCACAACAACATAAGTTCTAAAGTAATTACCACAAACAATCACTATGCCCAAAACCACAGAAACAATTTGTAATCTAAATCGAACAATTAACTAATTGGCTTGCTCGAGGGGTAAATTCAAATTAAGGTAATCGATTACCGAAAATTATCTACTAATTTATAGAAAATCAATCAAGAAAAAAGCGGATTCAGTAAAAAGGGCGGACTAGTAAAATAGAGTAAATACTTTGGTAAAACAATCAAGATAAAACATATCAGGGCATAGAACTGCAAAAATCATCTAACGGTCGACAATCGACTATTTGGCGATTTGTTCTCTACCGACATGTTTACCGACCAGATAAAAAGCACAGTTTTCATACACACAACATTTTTTCGGCATCGCTGCAACGGGACCAGACATTCATAAAATTCGAAAACAATATCGATAGGACCAAGAAATATTTGGTAGCATGGAACGTTGGGACTGGCCAGCAAAGGTTAATGTGATGAGCACGACCAATCAATGTAAATATTGTAAAGCTGATAAGTATAAAAAATACTCACCACTTAATGTGATCTTTTTTTCTATGGTGTTCAGTCTACTTGAAGCAGCACATGTGTATACCCCAAGATCGTCTGTACTCGTTTTGTTGATGCGATATGTCAGAGAAGATGAAGTGGAATTTGCAGTTACAACTACTTGCAAGTCTTTACTTCCATAAGACAATTTCATCTCTGGTACTGGAATGCCAATCGCATTGCATAAAATTCTAGCAGGTGAATTCAAGCGTACGTGGAATGTCTCCACAACATTCTGAAACTGAGGCGGATCTAAGAAATGGCAAGAAAATCTTGTCTAACAGGACTGATTTAACTTAAACATTAAGACGAAAGGCAAGGCCGAATCAAGGCTCCTATGCTACGGGAGTGTAATGTTTCCAGAGGACAACAGTCAGATACGATTGCTTTTAAATTTCTAAACATAAAAACTACGTGGATGTTGCCATCATCGCGTGTGGGGTTTTACCGCGTGATCTTACGTATTTTGTCCGGTGTTTCGCTTTTTAACCGCAGTGTGCCAGGCAGGGACGTAGCGACGCATCGGGGGGGGGGGCATTTCTGGTGTTTTCTAAAGCAAATTCGCCACTGGACTTTATAACTCTAACCCCATCATCAATTTTGAGAAGCTACGTGGTATTTCATATTTGCATGGATGCATTATTTGGCAGAGCCTTGGTTTAATTCTTCCCGCGCGCGTTCACCAATGGACCTATTCCCTAATGAACAAAATTTTGATCTAGACAAGTCTAGACAAAAATTTTATCACAGCTGGAAAGAGCATCACAAAATTAGCAATATTCCCAAGTTTCGTTGCGAAATGTTGTAAAATGCGGATAATATAGCCCTGCAAAGTTTGCCGTTTTTCAGTCATTTTGTATTACGCACGGGAAATATTGATACCTTTTTTCAGAAAGCGGTATCAATTTCCCGTGCGTAATACAAAATGACTGAAAAACGGCAAACTTCGCAAGGCTATATTATCCACATTTTACAACATTTCGCAACGAAACTTGGGAATATTACTAATTTTGTGATGCTCTTTCAAGCTGTGTTAAAATTTTTGTCTGGATCAAAATTTTGTTCATTAGGGAATAGGTCCATTACCTGAATGCCTTACATTTTCCGAGTATAGCTAGCTTTCATGTGTTTTTTTTTTAAATTATACGTGTCTCTGTGGAGGAGAATGGGCGCCGTTCCGTTCTTTTACGTCAAAACATTAACCCACTTTCAAATATTCAAAATGAAACGTTTAGTAAACCTCCTGAGATTGTTAAAAAAGAGAAAATTTGCACTCCTGATGAGTCGCCATTTTGCGTACTTTTACTCAAACTGATCCCTAAGCCCAACTCAGCTGCACTGGAGTCTCAGTGGAGGACTACATATACAATTAATTAATTCAGCATAATAAGTTGTACTCCTCTCAACCAATTTTTTCATGCAAATAACGTTGCTAATTCACGAAACTTACTCCCATAACTGAAAATAACGGGAGGCAAATATATGTACAGTACTCACAAACAACATTGACTTGTACCGACTGACTCGGTTTGATTACATTTCCCATCGAATCCACAGCAGCATTCATTGCTGAGCATTCATAAACACCACCCTGATCTGTCTGGATATTTGTTAAAGTCAATACACTTTTACCAGGAGATTTTGTCTAAATAAAAATAAATTGTAATATCAGTGAGGTATATGATATACGCGTATTGGCCCAGTGTACATACAGTAGTCTATTTTGGCTATTCTGGGTGATTGGCAGGTGCAGTACACGCCCTGGAAATTTAGACGCACTTCCAAAATCCTACAATTGTTAAGGGACTGAAAAAGAATATATATGCCTAAAGCTACGTTTAGACGCTGCGATTTGTCGTGTACTATGTTATCGAATAAGCACGCGTGGTTGCATTTCAAACTTAGTCACAAACTAAATGAAGAGGAATTGTTTTTATACAAGCCAAATCGCAGTGTGTAAACGTATCGCTGAAACCTGATTTCCCCCCAATATTTCCTATGTTTTCCTCCTTTGAACAACCGACCCCTGGATTCTGTGAGCACATACAGTATGTAACGTTTTATACAAGCACATATTCAAGTTGGTCTTCACATGGGACTCATGAATGTCCTGTTGACCATACCTTCAAACATTGTTATAATTTTGTATGATTGTAAAGTTAATAAATAAAAAAACCTTTCTACTACCAGTGTAAAAAAATCAATTTTTAATTGAGTTTTCACACTTTATCTTTCTCTTTGATTTATTTTTTCACAATATACTTTGACGAAATTGTGGTAAGTAATAAATTGTAAAAGGAAAAAAGTGCTTGTACAGTATATTCCTTTGAAAACGGTTATATTTTTGCTCAAAGTGCTGTCTGATGTGAGAAATATTATTTCATAAAGAAAAAGTCAGGGGGGTTGGTGGAAATTGGGGAGTAGTCTCCTACTAAAACTCAATCTTCCTCTGAAAAAAACGGTAGTAGACTAAAATACTTGTATAAATCCCTAAATTATATTTTCTCATGTTTCCTATTTAACCAATGTACCTGCTGGCTTGTGGGTAAAACAATGCCATTCTTAGACCATTCAACAGTTGGTGTTGGACTTCCAGTTGCATTACAGTTCACACTTAATGACTTTCCTTTTTCAACTTCTTCATTTGGGGAAAGTGGAGCTATTACAGGTGGGACTGAATATAGAATGGTATACGTTATTATCATTACTATAAATCACAATAAATATTACAAGTTGCCTACTCAGGTGTTAAACTTGAGCTACTGATTCAGGTAAATCAGTGAAATATGTCTAATGTGGAAGGCTGGAAAGCGTGACAGCCTATAATGGGAGAAGACAATAGGTACACAGTACGCAAAGTGCATTTACAGCAATGAATTCAAGACGATCTAAGTATGTTTTATGTGCTTTTACTTTTAGACAGTTTCCTATTAAACAGAAATTCTGCCAGTAGATTCTCGTTATGTGGTCAAGCAATAATATATGGCGGCTTCTCCTTTTTCATGCACGAATCAAATCAAAATATCCTCATCACTTCAGGCATACCCAGAGAATTTCTACTTCTGAAAATTTGATTGCCCAAATTGTACATCCCTTGGGAAAAAAATATGTTCAAATCTACCACTATAAAGAAAAACTGAACAGGCAAATTCCCAGTCCCAGAGCAATTTTTCTTAAATAAATAAATTTAAAAAAAACCTGCCATGGAAATTTATATAAAACACAGAAAGTTAAAAAAAAAACAAAAAAAAACACAATCTACTGCTCATAATAACTGAGCAGTCATGCGCATATAAATATTAGTTCATGTGCAATTAACCAATGTGCAGTACATTGTGCATTGCACCCAAAAAGTGTGAATTGGAGCTTTAGATTCAAATCTCAGTTGCAATTATTCTGTGATTCCATGAGAGCAGTCAGGACTGTATATTACCCCCTTGACACAACACTGAACATTTACCTGGATATGCAAAACTTTCATAATACTTTCCCATATTCCTCATGCTTAAACTCTCTATTACATATTGGTCAACATACCGTGAACAGACAATAGGCTAAAAGTCAGCTCCTTGGTACCAACAGAATTTGCAGCAACAAATGTATAATCACCAGCATCATTGGGCTCGATGTCCATGATGAGCAGACCAGAAGCAGATATGGTAAATCTTCCACCATTAGTTATAACATCTGAGCCTTTTGTCCAAGTGATATTCGGTGTAGGCACACCACTTGCAGAGCATTCAAAACTAATATTGCCGCCACTGGTTCGGCTTTCTCGGATGGAGGTTCCATTTATACTTGGAGCAACTACACAATTACATGATGAATAATGAAATGAAGTGAGAATGCTAACATTAACTAACACTAGGGCGAGGCGATTAAATTAATCAATAAACTGTTTTTGTCAACCGATGTTGTTCTAGGGGAAAAAACGGAAAAGATTCGGAAAAGACTGTTTGAAACTCAGTAATGTTCAAACAAAATGGCAGTAATTCCACATACTATATTTGTGCAAAATTACAAAGCAATGAAGCTAGGTGGTTAAGCAGATCAAAAACTTGATTCATTCAACAGAGGCGGATGTTTGCGAAGACAATTCAATCTGACTGTAGTACAGCATGTTTTTACATAAGTTATAAAACTCCTCATAAAAATCCTAAACCTAACAAACACTACAAAAAGTTCGTTTCTCAAATGTTTTGCTAGACATCTGATCTTTTTAGAATTAACCCTTATGGGACAAATTGATGCATGTGTTTCCTATACACCTATGCCTCCCTCCTCACCATACTGTATATCACTCCCAAAATGTCTTTTCAAATACTGTAATTAGCAGGAGGGGAAACTGCCACCTCTAACCCCCCAAAAACTTCTGCAAGCCTTTACATGCACGGTGGCTGAATAACTGTGTGATAAAGCTTATAGGATAATTTTACATTTACGTGAGAGCATTAATGGTAGGCCACAAACTAAGGACATTTGCATGAAATTTAAGGAATCAAGTTCAGTAGCAAATGGGCGGGAATTTGACGACGACTAAATTTAACACCTCCCCCCCCCCCCCCCCCCCCCCCCCCCCTCCTCCACATAACATATATAAGCTAAAGCATTACATTTTTTGTAACATCGACATCCATGTTTATTTCTGGCATATGTGTTCCATTTAAATATGTTCATGCAATAAGGGTCATGTTGTTCATACAATAAGAGTCAGTAACTGTAAAGTCCTGTTCACAACAAATGCACTCATTTGTTTACATAGCATCATCCATTTTAATCCTGTGAAATAGCTAGTTTAGTAAACTGTTCAACAAGATTGCATTGTCAGATGCATCCTAGCTGAATAAAAAATTTTAAGCAACACATTTGAATAGTGCAGTTACGTAATAGCCAGCCAATCTTTTTAATCTTCAGTATTTGGCTTCATGATTTGGAACCTTGGTAACTATCTTAAAATACACTTTCTGTGTAATATCATCACATCGTCAATCTCGTGCACATGAGTTCTACTGTAGCTTTGCAACACAAATCAAGTTTATACTCAATCTTCCCTACATGTGTAGTGAGTCCTCCCGCGAGAGGCTGATCACTTTAGAATTGATGCCGTTATCTTACTGGCATGAGTATATGGATCTCGTGTTCGTCTTTAAAGCTATAAATATGGTCTGGTTGTCATATCTGACGATGTTCTCCCTAAACGGATAATTCCCACGAGAGCAACTAGATTTTCCAGTGTCAGTGAGTTATCCTTCCCCCCCCCCTCCCCTCCCCCCCAAATGCAGGACTAGTACTTTCCAGCAATCGTATATTACTCGCGTCACAAGATTTTGGAATTATCTTCCAACAGACTTTAAGACACCCTAATATACGTTTAAGTACATTTAATTACGATAGTATTATTCGAAAGCCCTGCACGGTTGTTTTGACGCAGAGGATCTAAGAACATGGAGATCTACAGTATATATGTTTAAATTGTAACTCTTGTCGAAGTTGGAATAATGTAATCAACTGCATGTTGTTTCAAAATACCTGTATGTACCCTATTTGTTAAAAGGGCCCACAGTGGTTGGTTTTAACTGTTTGTATTGTATATGCATGTCATTCGTGTAATTTTGCTTGGCAAAGTTGAATGAATAAATAAATAACTAACTAAATAAATAAATCATGCCCACTGTAATAATTATTGTTCAATTTGTCAGTATATATTTCTAAAGAACACGATATCAACAGAGTACCACTCACCAAGTAACTTCACAACTATATTCCCAGATTCTGCAGTGTAAAAATCCTTAGTTGCTGTTGCAGCATAAGTGCCATTATCTCCAGTTTGAACTTTAGATATGAGTAAAGTTCCATTGGAAGCGACACTATACCGATCAGTGATGTTCAGTACTGTATCGTTCTTTTTCCAAACAAAATCAGGTTGTGGATAGCCACGTATATCAATGTAGATAGCCCCGGGCTGGTCTTTAATCAATGTTTGTTCTTTTTTAGCTGGCGTAATAACAGAAGCTAAAAAAGTCACATGAATTGCAAAATATTACAACAGTAAGTTTGCAACCAATAAAATACCACAACCTCCTTCCCAGGGTCCAAAGGACAGACCCTGAGAACGAGGATGTAAAAATACATTAAATTAACTTTGAATGTTGATAAAACGGAGTATATGATTATCGGAACACGGCAGAAATTTAAAAAATTCTCAAGTGAAATGAATATTAACATCGGTGGGAAAAACTTGACACAAGTCGTTTCTAAAAAAGTCTTAGGCATGATACCCTGGATTCCAGAGCCTTCGACAGTAAATAATAAATTGAAACGTCGCGAAGGCTCTGGTTCAACGGGACGATTCTTTGATTAAACCGCGCCAATCACAAAACATAATTAGTGGTTTTAGTACAGAATCTGTACTAAAACCACTAATTCTGTTTTGTGATTGGCGTGATTTAATCAAAGAATCTTCCCGTTGAACCAGAGCCTTCGCGAGGTTTCAATTTATTATTTACTGTCGAAAGCTCTGGAATCCAGGGTATAGGCATAATAATAGATGATCAATTACGCTGGGATGAACACATAGATAACATAAGTAAGAAAGTATCTCAAGGCATCGGCATGTTACGACGAGCTAAACAGTTTGTTACTAAAAGAGAAACGCTTCAATTTCTTTATAATTCTATGGTTCAACCTTATTTTGAGTATTGCTCCCTGGTTTGGGGCAACTGCGGCGAATCCCTGAAGGAAAAAAATATCACCAGGTCATTACAGGTGATACTTATGATATTTGCTCAAAAGATATTTAAAAAAAGTTGAATTGGAAAAACCTATCCGGAAAAAGAAAAGAAAAAGCAAGTGCGTATGTTTCAAAAGCTATTACCGGAAATTGTCCGGAAATATAGCTGAAAAGTTTAAACTATCGAATTCTGAAAGATATGATTTAAGAAGCAATAATAAATGAATTAATTATCCACGACAACGCGGTTGTCGCTGAATTATTCGTTTGATACTTCAATTGGGAGTCACTTTGTCAGCTTCTTGACATGTATTTCTTGCTTTTGTATTTATTTGGTTAAATATTTCCACTTGAATGAGAAATTTATTTTATTAAATCGGATCGGATCGGAATTCTTTATCAGAACTCGGATCGGATCGGATTAGACAATTTTGGATCGGATTTTAAACATAGCAATTGTCGGATTATAAACGTCCAATCCGATCCGATGCACACCTCTATAATATATATTGTCAACTCTTTCAATCAGTGCTGGAAAATGTCCGGCAGCGGCAGCAGCACCACTGAAATTTTCTAATACCTTTCAGGATATTTTTATCATCCTAGTGATCCTACTGTGTATATACTGGAATGCCATACATGCAGTATAATTTACTTATTATAAAAATTCGAAAAGTGTTTTGCAAGTCGATTTTGTTTGTCATGCCTAAAACCTCTCCAATGCTGTTGATAAACATGAAAGTACACATGACCGTAGACAATGTTTTTACCTGTGATTGTTCGGTCTTAAATAGGAACAATGGCAACTGAAGTAATATATATATACTGTACTTACGTGAAAATTTTAATGTAATATTATCACTGTTCCCTTGCTTAGAATAACACGTCCATACTCCAGCAATAAATACATTCATAGACTTTATATCCAGATCATGTTCATTACCCGTGGTCGCATACGTAAGGCTAGGATCACTTTGTATTGAAGATGTATACTGTGGATTGCTGAATCGATCAAAAACGTCTGGTGCAGTTATTAAACATCTTATTTTATAGCTCTGAGCATTTCCAAGACGTACAGATTTTTCAGGGTTAGAGATCGTGACATCACAAGCTGAAAAATAGAAATAGATAAAACTATAAGGTGACAGATTGTACTTTTACTGATCCATACAAAAATAGTACCAAATGGCACTCAACAAGATAGTTAACCCATCGAGTGCCAGCGCTTTCGCATTGATGAATAAAATCATCTGGCTTTAGGCAGAGTAAAATAATAAAGCATTAGGGCGCAAAGTAACGAAATGGGTTAACTAGACACATGGGCAGAAAGTCTTGTAAAAAGGTTGATAATCGTGGATGACCCCCAGTCTAGTTCCTGCCTTTCACTTCCGCGGGCTCAAATGTGCGGGCTCAAATCGGCTCAAATGTGGTGCATATTTCCGCGCGTAATACTAAAATACTCAAAATTTGCTAATTTCACAGGGCTATATTTTCCGTATTTTACAACATTTGGCAACCAAATTTGGCAATATTACTAATTTAAGGATGTTATTTTAAGCTATAATAATAGAGTTCGTCCTTATTGTCTGGATCAAAATTTAGTCTATAGCTGGAATCATCTATTGAATCCGGCACTTCGTTCTGACACTATACGTATTTCGATATTCGATTTCGTATTTCATTATGCTGACGTAACCTTATGACGTAACCGAATTTTGGTTGCTAACCGCGCAACACTGGAACCGAGTGCGCCACATGCAAATGTTCCGCGCCATATTTTCCATTTTCACACGAGCCGACATGGCGAACAACGATTCGGGAAATTCAGAAAACGTTAATAGGCACTCGTCAATTACTTGGTACTCTTCTGGAGGAAATGACTATTTCATTTCTTGGAGAAGAGATCGCACCAGTTCTGAGCGCAAAAGACCTCGGGTTAACTCTAGATAATCATTTGACTTGTGATAAACACATCAGGAATGTTATATCATCAGCTATGTCGAGACTGTGCCAAATAAGCCGAGTAAAATATAGCTTTGACAGTGACACCCTCCGCACAATCATCAGTGCCAGTGGTAATAATGAGTAAACTCTATTGCTCCACGGTCTGGGCAAATACATCTACCACAAACATCAAGAAACGTCAAGCAGTTCAAAATTTCGCCTGTAGGCTGTAGGATTATAACTAACACAAGAAAATATGATCATATCACACCTGCACTCTAGGTGATTAATTGGCTTCCAGTTAGAGAACGTTCACCTTCAATATAGAGATTCACTGATGACTTATGCATGAACTAGCGCCATCTCATCTAAGTGACCTATTCCTTAAATGCAGCGAGATTCACGATTTAAACACGAGGAATAAGTAAGATCTAAATATTAAGATCTAAATATTCCACCATACAAAACAACGGCAGGACAAAAGAGTTTCCATTACAGAGCTGTAAAGATTTGAAATAGCATAGACGACTTGAAAAAATTACCCTTAAAAACATTCAAAACTGAGTTGAAGAAGAAAATGTCAGGAAACAATTAACATTGTTGCAAAGTTTAAATGTTTTATATAGAACTTTATAAAGAATTTTTAATATTTTAAATGTAAACAAGTATTGAGAAGCCCAGACAAGGAATACTGTATTTTATAATAATAATAATAATAACTCGCCAAGTGATACTACGCCCACAACTCCAAGCAGCAGTTTGAACGCAACATCGACATCTGTAACGCCAAACACGGGGCCAAGCAGCACGTCAACGTCATCGACGACATCAAACAGTTCTACAAGCGAAGCTCTGCTCTGCACTCTTTTTGCGCCCTACGCGAGCACTTCTCGTGCACGTACTGTACGACTCGATCTACACACAAACCACCTCCCAAGAAAGTGTGTATAGAAGACAGGGAAACAAACACGAGGCCAAAGGAAACTTGGACGCAGGAAGTCTTTTGTCTTGCTAATGTTGACGAAAGTTCGACACCAACGCGAGCAAGGAAAGAGACACTTCAATAGAAGCAAAATTGAGTTTGACGCTAATGCCAACGCAGTGTCGTTTACACAAAATTGGAAGAGGTATTTCCGAAACTTAATGGGGGGTTCCAACTGTTGAGGCGCGTCAGGAAATGGTCTAGTTGTCATTCGCCCATCATCCAGTGGTTATTCTGCAAAGTGCTCGCGAGATTCGTCCGGTCTAGGACAAGCTTTGCTCTACATGCGACCGCTGCAAATGAACATCGCTATATCTACCGAAGACACAGATGTCTGACTCACTTCATTATTTGCCCGACATTACGTTCGAAGACGAAACATTGGAAGCAAATAGACCAGTGATGGACATGGTTTGGGAATATATTGATGACATATTGAGAATCGAAAGGAAGGTACTGCAATAA
The DNA here is from genome assembly GCA_902702795.2 of Paramuricea clavata. Taxonomy (NCBI): domain Eukaryota; kingdom Metazoa; phylum Cnidaria; class Anthozoa; order Malacalcyonacea; family Plexauridae; genus Paramuricea; species Paramuricea clavata. The sequence continues at coordinate 21,483 of CACRXK020003012.1, read as the reverse complement.
TGTATAGGTTTAATTCTAAAGATGTTTCATCTCTCCTCCACATGATTTTCTTAACCCATTAACTAGCAAGTGCTCTCCCATTGACAAGTAAAATCGTCTTGCTTTAACACCATGAAATACTAAAGTGGGCGTATCCGGGCTCATTGCCTGTTAATTAAAGGATTAACAAGAGACACTGGCAAATATACGTAGTTCTGTTTACTACAGTATGCCAGCTACTTACTGTAACTGCAAGAAATATTGTGTGAGTAAAATAGCATAACATTAATCCATTAACTGGGAGTACCTTACCACTGACGAGTAAAATAATCTAGTACTAGAAGTTACCGTCGCAAGGGGGAATGCTGCCGTATGCCCAAAAGTTGTTATTCGCCCTGATTGCAAATATCAAACCAGAATTAGGCCGTTTGCTGTGACCTCGAAAAGTGCCTAGAAAATGATTTTCATTAAGCATGTCTTGGAACTGAAATATTTTTATGGGAACTAACACTTTCGAACACGCTGAGTTCAAATCCGAAAACTTCCCGCACCGTAGACCCGCAGTTTTCTCACAAACTGCTATTTTATCTTCGCTAATTTCACAACAAATGTTTTCATTGTTCAACGACACGGATGGATGAAGACACACGATTGCATAACTCAAAATGACTAATTCCTGTGAACCAGTCTCTACAGTACATTAAACAAAAGACCGGTTTTGCTCGAATTATTTTGAGTTATGTAATTTTAAGCGTGTTGGACGTAAACAACATATCTTGTCTACAACTTTGGGAAGGTACCGATATCGCTTTGTAAAATTTGCCAAAAGACTTAGCATTAACGTCCTTGTGATTTTACAGAGATATCGCTAGAACTGAGGATTTTAGAAGGCGTTATCTGTACCTTCTCAAAGTTGTAGACAAGATATGTTGTTTACGTGCAACATGCATAAGATTACATAACTCAAAATAATTCGGGCAAAACCGGTCTTTTGTTAAAAGGAAGACTGGTTAATAGAAATTGGTCGTTTTTAGTGATATAATCGTGTGGCGTTGAACAACGAAAAGATTTGTTGTGAAATTGGCGAAGATAAAATAGCATTTTGTGAGAAAACTGCGGGTTTACGGCGCGGGACGTTTTCGGCGTTTGCTAAAGGCAAACCACATGTTTGCATTTTTAGTCTCAAAATATTAAGATTGCAACATTAAAAATAATCATCACTATTCATAGCAACCTTAACATTTCTGAGTGACTTCAGTCTTCAGACTGTATGTGTATCAGAAAGCTGCGAATGGAGAGGGATTCATCTACCTTAATTAAAAATGCAAGTAAATCTGCAGCTTTCTGGTGTTATTGCAATCCCTTCTCAATCCATGGACCACAGCAATTTTACGACTTGGGAGGGCTGGTGCTGAGATGAAGTAAGTTCTCGGCACCCTGGGGGATTTGGGGGCATGCACCCAAGAAAATAGAAAAGGGCCCATTTGGGTCACTGGGTGCATGGCCAGCTAATGGGTTCACTTTTCTTGCCCCGTTGCTTTGTCCATTGACAATAATCGTATGACCGGACGTTTGGCCGACAGACACTAGACCGACAGACGTTTGACCGACAGGACCTTTCACCGACAGACATTTAGCCGACAGGACATTTGGCCGACAAGGCATTAGGCCGACAGGATAATTCACCGAAACGATTTTTTATTTCAAGTTTATTTTCTAAAATAAATGCTCACGGGTAATGACTAATTGGATGACTAATTGGATTAATCAGACCATTAGTCAAATTAGGGCCTGTTCATATGGGCAAAAGTTATATTCATATGGAGAAACTTTATCCCGCTTACCGGGTAAAGTTTTCGGCTGTGACGTGGCACTGAACATCAATTGAATTGAAAAGTTGCTGACACGACAGAAAGTTATCCCGCTAAGCGGGAAAGTTGTGTTCATATGGGAAAAACATCCCGGTCACCGAGATCTCGCCTGTCAACAAGCGAGATCTCGGTACACGGGAAAACTTTTTGTCTCATATGAACGCAGTGTAACTTTTCATATTATTTTCATACCAAGGCGAGATCTCGCTTGTAAACTTGTCGAAACGTTTTCTCGCTAACCGGGATAACTTTTGCCCATATGAACAAACAGGCCCTTAATCGACTCGTGGATTTTCAAGTGTATTTTGAGACGACCTGGATCGGAATAGTCCAGAGAGGACGTCGACACCGACCTCTTTTCGAAATCGATCTATGGAATGTACACGACCGTGTTGAGAATGACTTACTTGTGGCCAAGATCAGGAAAGAGCAAGCCAATAACGAACTATTATTGTAGCAAATCTATGCTGGATTCGCCGTCGGTCCATCAAAGAAAATTTACCTGTCAGCCTGATGTCTTGTCGAACAAATGTCCTGTCGGTCGAACGTCTGTCGGTCAAGTGCCTGTCGGCCAAACATCCGCGTACAGACAATAATATAGGGCTAGAGTAACATACTCACAATAGTCACATTAGGGCCTGTTTGTATGGAAGCCAGGTTGGCCCGCTCAGCGAAACGGCCCGGTAAGTGGGATGAATTTCTCTTGTGTTTATACGAGAAAATTTCATCCTGCTTGCCGGGAGAATTTTGTTGTTTTGACAGTTGTTAAAAATAGCTTGCGGCGATATCTTTGAACTTTCTTTCCGGCAACCGGGCTAGCCCGCTTGTGAGTGTTTATATGGAGAAATTTCCATTCCGGTAAGCGATATCTCGCCTCTTTCAAGCGAGATCTCGGCAACCGGGCCAGCCCGCTTGTCCATATAAACGCACGATCATTTTTACTATGAAAATAACTACGCAGCGAGATCTCGCTTACCGGGCTGTCTCGCTCAGCGGGCCAGCCCGGCTTCCATAAAAACAGACCCTACAGATTAAAAATTAGGAGACTTGAAGCCCAGTATAGACAAGAAGGAATTCAGGAAATATCTAAAACCTTCATAATATGTTTTTAGTTCGTACAATGACGGTCTATTGTTAATTTCAGATGGTCCTTGCTTAAGTGATTTGCGCTGTTTTTGGCGGACTGGGGTTGACCTTCTATCAGCCCGGTCCGAAAGGCTTAATGTGATGTTTTAAAACACATCTAGTGAGGTGGATCTTCTGGATTTACCCATGGCAGAGAGTTGTTTTTCCAACATTGTCTTATACCCATTGTTCACAGTGGGTTTGAACAACTCAAAAAGAAGATGGATGTGGCTCTAAAGTATGGCTGCATGCAAAGGTTTTTGCTTTGCTTAAGGTGCAGCCTTAAGTTTGGTTTGAAACTTCACTGTTCGGTTTAAGTTCATGTTTCATTTAAGATTATTGATTAAAAAATGTTTTGTAATGTTGAAAGCCACTAAGGGGTAAACCATTAGACTTTTAATGGTAGGTTACAATTATAGTGTTCTATTTCTGCATTCAGTCCTAGTAAATGTACAATCAGTTGCTACTGTACAAGGAAGATTTAAAATTTTATCGCAACTAAATAAAATTCAGCGTATTCTAGACAAATTCTAGACATCATTTAGGTCTTGATCTCAAAACGTTTCTGGACCAATGGTCCCATGATCCGCAATATTTTGCAGCCCTGGACTCTGTAAAGCTCTGATTCATTGGTGATTGGAGTTATTCAAAATGAACTGAAGAACTTCTAAGTAGCAATCTACCCTAAGGTAATAACAGTAATAGTTGATTTATCCATCTTTGGTGCATGTAAAAATAGTAATCTAGGAGTTATATGTACAGATAAAAATTTTAGGAATAGCTATAAAAATATTGTCTATAATAGCGAGTTTGTTCTGGAAATAAACGATAGTTCATGCCTTTTGGTTTACGAGAAGAATTGTGGAAGAGTTTTTGGTGTTCTTCGGGGCCGCGTATTCCAGAAACGGTCTTAATTTGGTTTCATAGCATGTTAAACCCACTTTGGTTGGTAGATTTGCTCGACGACACTCCCGTAGGTAAAATAAGCGTTTGTTTGCTTTCTTTGTAGTTTCTTCAAATTGGCAAAGTGGATTTACACTTTCTCTAAGTTCTTGAAATTGTTCCATATCAAGGGGGCAATTAGTTTCATGAACCTCCACGTGGTTCTCATCATCAACGTCTTGCACAACTGGGCCATCCCAGTCAATACTGTACCATAGTTCTCTAAATTTATCTGAAACAAATGGTTGGAGATAATTGTGATCAGTCGTTCTCTTCTTTTAGTTACCATAATATGGACAGACGATACTTTTAATCAACAATTTTACTTGTTTGCATATAATGACTGTAAGTGTAAAATATGTTATTCAATCCCAGGTTCTTTTAAAGAGGTGGTCTTGTCTGTTCTGCACATGTGTTATATGAGGGCCCTCTCCAAGTTTTGCATTGTTTCAACAGCTTACAAATTAGTGAACCAGAACAATGTTAGATATTGACTTGCTTATTAAGTACTGTACATCACACAATATAATATAATAAATATATATAGTGTGCTCAAAAATAAACAAACTGTACTTCCAGTGATAGACTTGACATAATTAATTTTTCAAATTATCAAATGAACAGCATCCACAAAAAGAAACAAACGTATTACCTAATATGTGTTGTGTTTTTTCCTTCTATGCGGTATTGTAACATACAATACAGAATTGACTAATGTAGTGACAAACACTGCACTTACCCCTTCAGCGAACTCCCTTGCAATTGTCCCATTTGGATTCTGGTTTCTCATCATCCCACTGATCCACAGTTGCTCCGGACTCATGTCACTCTCGGTACTGATGGGCCATGTGTTATGACCAGATTTAAATACATCCAGGCAACTATTAATTCTGGGTTGAAATACATAATGGAGAGCTGCAAGCTGGTACTCATTTCATGCATCTAATAAACCACATTCCTCCACGAAATGGAACAGGTAAAAGAAGAGGTATGTGCAGCCAGCAAATACGTCTCTCCACAATCTCTCCATTCGCTGGTTATATACACTTCGCCCAGTGATGTGACTGCCTCGGTCTGGATGGGTGAGCATGTACCATGCCACATCAACGTTTTCACCACCATTATCCGAGCGAATTCTTGAGGGCAGGCCAAATTCTTCAACAGCATGAATAAATTCTTTGATTGCATGGCGATAAAATATAATTGTTTTTGTTTGTGGAAACACCACGTAAATTTATTACTGCAAAGCTTTCGATCCGTAAGCCCGGATCTTCATCAGTGCTAATAATATGTGACTTGTTTAATTCACACGCTCTTTTTATATACAAGAGTGTCAATATGAATAAGAGTATGAATAGTGTATAGTATCAATAGTGTCAAGAGTATGAATCTCAGAAACCTGGTGTGTACCGCATTCCTTGTGAATGTGGTCTGGTTTACATTGGTGAAACTGGTCGAAATCTCTCAGTACGTCTTAAGGAACACAAGACGAATTGCGAGAAAGCCGAGCAAGATAAATCTGCTGTGGCTAAACATAATTGGACTTACGACCATCGTATAAAATGGGACGAAGCAACAATTTTGGCGATTGATAGTCATAATTAAGTTCTCTCGCAAAATGAGAGAGTCAATTGAAATCGAGAAGCACAATACTATAGATCAGGAGGGAAAGCCACTAGATAATACGTGGCGTGCTCTCTTTAATGTGCAAAATTAATTTCTCTTGTCTTGGATGCGCGCGCGTTAATTGGAATCACTTCACTACGTTTGAAATGACGTGGTTGATGTGCCGTTTAATTAAATTTCAAATGACGGGAGCCAACAGATCACGACACTCTTGTATATAAAAAGAGCGTGTGAATTAAACAAGTCACATATTATCACAGAGTAGATAAGACATACAGAGACGTAACTGACCGTTGTAAACACTGCGGAAGATTACGTTATCATGTACCCACTTTTTTTCAGGCGACCGGGCGAAAAATGATCAACTGCGCGTGCTCAGCAAGTTTAAAGTGAGTCGTCATCAGGTCGTCATCCAATCAGATGCATGCATCTAGTAACTTGCCGAGCATGCGCACAAAAAAAGTGGGTACACTAGTTACGTCTCTGTATGTCTCTACTCTGTGATATTATTAGCACTGATGAAGATCCGGGCTTACGGATCGAAAGCTTTGCAGTAATAAATTTACGTGGTGTTTCCACAAACAAAAACAATTACCAGGAAGACAATCATACGGGAATAACCATCTACAGTATGCCTCCATGAATTACAAATCTCCATGTGTAAAATTACCACCAAAGTTAAGTTATCCATGGGGAGTATTTTGCAAGTTTGAGATAATGCATGCTTGATTTGACCACTTGATTTTGAGTCAAGTTAGTGGCTATGATTTGAAGTTCATAGGAAATATTGCCAAGTTAGTGTTGAAAATACAAAAAGGAAATATGTATGTTTAACCAATCGAGCTGGCAATCAGGGCCATAGTGAGATGGTGTAAGCAGAGGGAGTATAAAATGAAGGATTTGTTTGCAAATAAGTCTTTCATTTGCCGTCATTTGTTTTCAGGGGGAGGGTGCACACACCCCAGTTACAACAACCCTGCTGGCAATGAGCCCAAACAATTTTAGTTAATGGGTTAAATTGCTGATGTTAATTAATGAATAATGTTTCCACTAAATGACACCAAAAAGTCAAATTTCATGTGATATCAGATGCAAGAAAACATGAACTTTGACAATTGGTATACCTTTATAGTAGAGTTGATACAATATAAAATGTAAAGTATTTAATAAAATTCTTACCTGGTTAACTTATGGTTGCCATCAAAATAGGTGGAAATAGTGGGGGAGGTGGAAAAAATTTTAGGGGAGGTCAGTGGCATGACCCCCATGGAAAGTTAGGGCTTAGAATGGGCCAAAGTCAACGACATGACATATGCATGTAGCCATATGTATCAGTGTATTAATGAATTATGACTGTGCAACATCCACTTTTGCCCTTCATCACAATTATTTTGTTTCAAAACATCACGTTAAAGGGGTATACTTGACACAGAGACTATCAATTTTACAGAAAAACTTTCTTACAAAGTGTAAGCAACCAACAAATGACAAATTTTCACTTGGATCTATTATTGAAACTTTCCCAAGGGGAGGTGCATGACTTTTCAGGGGAGGTGAAAAAATTCCCAGGGGAGGTACAAAATGATCGCAGGGGAGGTGCGCACCTCCTCACAAAATCTGGCCATGATCAATATGCCACAAAGCCAATGGCAAAGGAACTGAATACACCCACCAATGTATCACATTAATTTCTAGTGCTCGTAAAAGAGTGCCCTGTGGATCCACCTGCCGCATGGATTCTCTAATTCATCTTTGTTGTATTCTTATACCACGAGTCCGCATGTAACCAGACATTCTTTTATAACCGGTGTTGGGAAAAGTTGCTAATATTTGATTAACCGTCGAATCTAAGTGTTCCTCAGATATATCTGCATAGGTTGCCCTGACTGATAAACCAAACTCCTGTAGTCAACACTCTACGGTACGCGAACTATTCATGCATAAGCTGATTTTAAATTTTTCAGTAAAAATTCCTTCAGTTCTAGGTACAATTTACTATTTCGCATGAATATGTTAAGCAACCCAATGCTTCCGAAATGAGGTTGACTACACCGCACTCGATATAATTGCTTCCATGATACCTTGTAACCAAACACAATAGCCATTCTAACCTATACTGGGCATTCTCAAGATGGCCATTCTCAACACCATGTAACTCCAGTTGGTGAAAGATACTAAGAATACAGTGCCTAACAAGGTTTTTCACAACAGCTCTAATGTCTTCTTCAGGGTCCTCCATTTTGTTTTCTACAGTCTCGTTCCAGTGTTGCCCGGTTGGCAACCAAAATTTGTTCACTGAGCATCAAGGTTACGTCAGCATAATGAAATACAAAATTGAATATCGAAATACGTAATGTCAGAACAAAATGCCGGATTCAATTGCGTAATACAGTGTACCGAAATTGGCAGGCATATATGTAACACGTATGAGATAGAATAACAAAATGTAATGCGTCATAATGAAATGCTTCTTATAATTGCATAATAGGCCACATAAAATAAATTCCTTGATTCGCAACACCGCCCAACTGTATTTTAAGAGCCTTGTGAAATTTTTTTATATTTCGTTATACAATATAAATGTACCACCTGACAAAATAATTCAAGACAGTTAAGTTTTTTATATTTTGTATTGGGTTTTTAGTGCCATTTTAAACTGCCAATTTCAAACAAACAGAATCTTGAAAGAAATTTCATTGCATTTTAAAGAAACTTCACATTCCTTTCAAGGGTTCAGTCATTGTTCGTGGAGATACGTTGGAAATTACAGAAATGTATAATGTAAGATATTTCGGTTTGTGACACTTGACTTCGGAAAATAACAGAAATATTAAATGCTCGGAATTATTTTTTTATTTATTGATATATAAATTATATAAATATAAAATATAAAACTCCCACCTCTTCGACATTTTCAAAGTGTAGTGATGAGAATCAAGGAATTTATTTTATGTGGCCATATATGTGTTTTATTATGGCAGTGAATGACCCCTCCCTCAATCATAATTTAATAAATGTTCAGTACAACAATTAATTACAAATGTTTACTGGTTTGGTGGCCTGTTGCATTGAAAATCATTCTGTGTAAAATCACAACATTTTCAAGCCAGAATTCTAGTGATTCCACTAGACATACTGCTAACATAAATTAATTAATACCCAAATTAGTACATCGGTAGTTGGAATGCCCCCCTGGGGAAAATGTCACCATGGTACAAATGTTCATGTCAACTTCAACTGCACGATGAAAATTAATATATAAAAGGAATCACAACGTACTGTATTATGCCTAACAGAATTGCCATGACCCTGACTATGAGCTAGTTGTACTGCTTGACGAAATGAAATCCTACTGTCGCTTCATCATTCATGTACTAAACAAACGACGTACAGGATACTATTTAGAACTTGTTGAGACAAAACATTGTTGATATGAAACTAATTATGTGTAATTACTTCAAGTTATGTCTTTGAGCGCCGTTTCACTTTAGTATAAACGAAACTCCATAAGCCATGTGGAGTACACTAACCCGATATTATCTTAAATTTAATAAATTGATTAAACTGTTTCCTTTCGTTGTGACTATAAACTTGTAAATGCACTAAAAGCAACTGTTTGAGCGCGGTTACTTTAAATAAAGCACAAAATTGTTTTCAATATAAATGACTCTAAAATATTCACCGTATGGCATCATGCTGAGAGCATATAAAAAATGTATAAAATTGCACTTTAGCTCAAGTTTGAATATTTAATATTCAACGAACAATAAAGTAATAAACTAAGACAGATACACACGCGACATTAAACTGTGAGCAATAACAATTTATAACAAGGAGATAATATTGCAACCCTATAAAGAAAGAATCCCTAACAAAAACGGACTAAACAGGCAAAGCACGAACCAGAATTTGGACGGTTTTATTTATATATATATAATAATATAGCGTGAGAGTTTCAAGACATTGTATATTAAATTGCACAGCTTCCGTGATATAGCGTCTAGCAACGAAATATATTAAACAATACTTTGGTAAAAATCAGGTAATCTACTATTTTTAAGACATGAATAAGTATATAAACAGTTGCCGCCCTTCTCTGACTTATGTCTCGAACTCTCCAGGTATGCACAGAAATATTTCTTGTCGTGATTTCGTATAAATTCGTATTGTTTTGCGAATAAAAGATCAAGGCACTGGAGATTTTGATTAATCAATATCGATAACATATTCTGATCATAGATAGTATGCCTGTACAAATCGAGAGTGAATTTACTGATCATTTTGAGGTTTGTTTGTCACGACAGACATTGGCGGCAAAAAGCAACATGATTTGTTATTAAAACATACTCATAATTAACCATACCTGCGTAGGATATCAACATGAACAAAAGCAATATCACTAATTTACTCATTTTAAAAGCTTCTTCCAGTTCACAGATTTCTCGATACGTTCCAAAGCTAAAGATGTTCGTACAGAAGATCAGACAATCGCCCTAAGTATTTTGTAATCGGACGCCTTTCTTCTTCCACAAATATCATAACATCTGTCTTTGTCCTGACTGTTTGACTGCGGTTGATCGCAATTTGACGTTTCACAGGAGCGCAGGCGCAGCTGTGCTTGTTATCTCTGCTTGTGATCAATGGCATCTTAATAACTGATTACTATATATACTCCTGACACTTCAATAATTTATATACACATAAATAGATGCAGATCTATTCTCCTTCACAATATTATGATATGTTTTGTGTGCAAATAAATAACATCCATAATATATAACATTCCAAATTTAATTTATTCGGCCGCAATGGATGGACTGGATGAATCATGATATGAATAGACTACTGAGGAATAGGGAGTAAATAAAGTTCGACATAGAAAGGCGTTTGTAAACAGAAAGTGCATTCTGTTTTACCTTTATTACGCACTACATTTAGTATTTTAGTGCATAATCTGATCCTGTGAGAAAGAAAAGAGGGGGGCAGTATGGCGCCATGTTCTGGTTGATGGAGTTCCCAGCAAGGAGATTTCCACGCCCAACGAAAATACTGATTATTGTAGGTTTCCTAGTTCTTAATTTGCGTCCGAAGATTCTTTGAGTTTTATAAATACTGACAGTAAAATTCCGTTTAAAGATACTCCTGTCAAAGAGAAGTCACCATAAGATTTCACTAAACAAAATGTCTTAGTTAAAGATTTAATTGGGCAGAAAATTTCTCTCGACATTAATATGAATACGCATGAGCGCTTAAATAGTACGTTTCATATCATATGCATGTCGAGTACGTGATGTCGACATATATGAATGAATGTTATTAATACTTCTGCCTTCATCTATTGAACTTCCTAAAAATTCAACAAAATCTACAGTTTATTTTCTCTTATGTTCCATATATAGATTCTTCAGGGGCGTAGGCGGCACTTAGCGAGACATGAGGTCAGGTCACTGGATGTCCGTGAGATCAAGTCACTGAATAAGGACATCTTTTCCAGTTAAAGGTGTTGTCAAGGTCAAGACACCCATAATATTGCGTGTATAATATGTTAATCACTGTGTCAGCAGGCGATGTTACGCGAGACAACTATGCTTGTTATGACATCTTGGAACCGACGGAACGCATGCAAATGAAATTTGATTGGTGCTGTAACATGTATTAAGTCTCTCTTTCCGTCCTACAATGCCTAATACACTTCAAATTTAAGGCGCTAATGCTAGAAGAAATTTAGTTTAGCTGCCAGGCTATTAATATTATTTATACTGGAAATTTAAAAAAGGAGCTCGGGTCATGAAACAGTACTCCAAAAATTATTTCACGAGTGATCACGACAGTTTCAGCCAGGCGGTCAAACGGGAATGCGATGTCATGGCGATGTCAGGAGGAACAGCAATATATTTTGATAGAAACCATTAATATGTCATCTAAGGGACACATATTTGCAACCACGGTCTTGTTTTGTTATACACAGGGATAAAAGTTTCCCCTGTACGCCTCTCCGTCACGTGATACCGCTTGTGATCCCCCCCCCCCCTTCCCCCTGTGACACTACGTGATTCCTGATCAAAACCCCCCTCCCTCCCTCCCTCCCTCCCTCCCTACATCCACGAGCGTTACGTATTTTCTGAATCGGCCCTTATAAGGCATCAAAAGATCGGGGGGGGGGGCACCGGGTTCCAAAATTTCCGTCGTCAGTAACATATTTCATTGAATTGTACGTTTTAGACACTGCTTTATTAGCCTGCTCAGCAGACCCCACCCGAAAATTTGAAGCGGAAAAATACAACGCAGGGGAGACATTTATCCCCGCATAGGAAACACAAGGCGACGTTCACGAGCGCATGATTTGACCGCAATTCTCGAGGGCGTGAGTGTTTTCGAGTACTTGCTGTCATGTTCGCTGAACTGGAATGAATTTTAAAATATCCTTCAAATGGCTCCAATTACTGGATCTTCTACGTGTGGCTCGAAAAAAATTTCGGAATGATATCCATGACATGTTTTTACAAATAGCTAATCAACATACGAGGTTCAAGTTTCAGATTCTGAACCTGATCAAGTATAGACTTGCTCCAAGTCTCTCTTTCATTGTCATATAGTGTCGATCCACTATAGTGTACATTACATGATGTAGCACGGAGAGGCGGAGCGAGAAAGAGAGACTTGTCAACTTCGGAAAATCTCGGTTCAAAACTGAACCGAAAATGCAAGACTTGCTTTAATTCTTTCCTTCGATTTCTTTCTGTATTATTTACTATAATGGAACTCATGTTATTTACACCGTGGTAGATCAATACATATAAACACTGAAAGAAAACAATTAAAGCAAGTCTTGCATTTTCGGTTCAGTTTTGAACCGAGATTTTCCGAAGTTGACAAGTCTCTCTTTCTCACTCCGCCCCTCCGTACTACGTCATGTAATGTACACTATAGTGGATCGATACTATATGACAATGAAAGAGAGACTTGGAGCAAGTCTAGATCAAGTATGGAAGGCTGCATGGAGATTCGCAATTGATTTCGAATCAGAATTTCAGATAGCTCCTCCGTCTTCGCGTTTATTTCGTTAATTATTTTTTCAAAAGCATTCCGAATAAACCAGTCTGGTAGACTGTAGGCCTCTAGCTCAGACCTCTTTGCTTGCTATTATGTTTACTGAACCGCTCTTGTAAATAGATATGGGCAAAAAATTCGGGGGGGGAGGCAAAGCTTCCTAAATTTCCGACAAAATTAACTTTCAAATTTCCGACATGCCCCCCCCCCCCATTTGCACTCGAAAAGACTGTTTTAGCCCTTATTTAGGTCAAAATTTCCGAAAATTCGTCAATTTTCCGCCACTGTCTATATTGGTCCATATTGCATTTCCCATCATACAACATGAGATGAGCGAGTGAGATCAGTTCCAATTATTGCTCCTGCCATGCAAGTACAGGTGGTATACACGTGTTTCGCTGACAGGACCCAAAGTGTTTACACGTGCTTTAGCAATCATACGGTAAATACTTAGTTATGGGCAGTAAATATATTCATGTGAAATTATGCCAGATGTTCGTAAATCGCTTTTGGACTATCGAATTTAGCGCAGTAATTCCCCAGCGACTGCATGTACCAGGCAAATGATCAAATTACGCCTTCACTATAGCGTGAAGTGGAAGCTTCAAGGCATTGAAATTAGGGTTTTACTAGTTTTAAAATCAGTCTCTCATACGTTATTCGTCAAAATGATCAAAGCTTAGATCTTTAGCTTGAAGGGTTTTTGTAGGTGGTAAATTCGAGAGAAAATTATATATTTTTTTATTTTTAGACCTTACCAGAAGCAGCTGTGAAAAATGTAACTGAAAATTAAGGCCCACACAGACCGAACGCGATGCGACAACGCAATTAGAACTATACAGTATACATTTTTAGACATGACGGAAGCAGCTGGGGAAAATGCAACCGCATTGGCCCATTAGGCCGCGAAAGAAATGGAACCTGCATGTGGTCGCCTCTTGTTTCTTTAGCCTCGCAAAGAGCCTTTGTACTCACCAGAGTAGTGGTCCCGCGATTCCGGAGCAAACCGTACAGCTCTCTGACCGCTGGCTATAAAGAGTCCAGTTAATTCAGGCCCGTACTGACTCACTATGAGTCAACCGAGTCAGTTGACTCGGCAAGATTTTTTGTGAAAAAATTCAAAACAGGAAGACTTCAAGTTTATAGAAATCCGTAGACCGCAGCTAGATCCTGAATGAAATTTATTCAATTTGTGATGAAGGGTAGAAGTACGAATTAGCGTCCCAAACACGTTTTTTTTATTATATGCACCTGATCATATAGGACCAAGAGTAATTGAATTCTTCTGATTGGATACTTGTAGTATAATTGTGCATGAAACACACTATGAAATTATAGTCATTGTGTCACTGTTTATCATACTGATTTTTTGTTAAAATTGCTCACTCAGAATGCAGGAAATAGCGTTTCTAAGCCTTAGAAAATCAAACATTTGGGGGGGGGGGCATGCCACGACGACTCGCGACTCGGTACATCTAATATATCCAGTGGCGGCGCCAGGCCTCAGAATTTGGGGGGGGGCATTTGAGGGGCAAACTCATATTTTGGGGGGCAAGATAGAATTTTTAAACAGGTACTGCTATTTGCCCATGCCGTTGTCACAGGACTTTTGTCCCCCCCCTCCCCCCAGGAGATTCGCCCACTTTCAAAAGGGGCCGATATTTAGCTATTTGGTCTGCATACCTTGTAAAATTTTTATCCGTTGACGGTTTTATTTGTCAGTTGAAAACCGGAGAATTCGCGTCGCGTTGCCGAATCGCGTCCGGTCTATGTGCCCCTTTTTGCCATTTTCCCGCGCGTTCAATCTTAGTCCGGGAAACAATAAAACGAAGGAAAATAGAGGGATTGCTCGCAGTCTAGGTCTATGTGGGCTTTTTTTACACGTTTGACAATTTAACCTTGCAAAACTAACGCTTTTTTATCTTTTTTTTAAACGTATTATTGGAGTATTGGCAAGTTTTACCATTCAGAGATTTACAAACTAATATTGAAACTGTAAAAGACTGTTTCATGCATACGCGCATTCACTGAGTAATGACAACTTATAAGCCATATATACATTTTCCGACAACGACAAAACGCTTGTGTAGCCTTTAGTCGCTCTCAGTGACTAATAAATTTTTTTGAGGGGGGCAAAATGAGGGGGGGGGGCAAAAATAATTCGGGGGGGGGGCATTTGCCCCACCTTGCCCCCCGCCCTGGCGCCGCCACTGCTAATATCCTAGTTACGGACCTATAATTTGTTGTGAGTTTAATTTGTCGTTATAAGTTAACTTGATCAGTACATAAAAACTGCTTTAATGTTAAAGGTACTTTGGCACTGCTCCGCCATAGGCATATGGTATTGGAAAGTCATGATGACCAGATTCATACTAACTATACACTGCATGCAAATGGCGCAGTTAATTACAAGTTGATGTACAGTGACGGATTCGCTGCTCTCTGCAATGAATTACAGGATGGTGCGTCTTCTGAAATGTGTTTGAATTCGGGATTGAAGCTTCCTTCTTCTGAATGTTGTCTTCAGGGCCGCCAAGAGGGGGCAGGGGCAATTTGCCCCGGGCCCCCACCTTAATGAGGCCCCAACTTGAGTAGGTTCTTTAAATTGGTCTGAGCAGTTTTGAAATTGAGGACCCCTTACAGTAGCTCCACATGCAGTCTAAATAAGGTCTAGTTGGGTGACTGACTTGGATCTAGGTTAAAAATAATGATGTCATGGGGTCCCGCAACTTCCCTCGGCGACCCTGGCTGTCTTGCGTTCTCATAAGCAGTTCCGGTCTGCATGGTATGGAGACCAGTTGACAATATAAATTTTCAGTCTATACGTAAGCACGAGGCATTCGTATAACTATATAAGCGACAGTTCTGTAAGTAACTTCGTTACAAGTAACGAAATTACAAGTAATCGTTACTTTTTGAGTAACAGTAACAGTAACGGTAACTAGTTACCTTTAAAAATAAGCTAACGGTAACGAGTTACATTTTGGCCTAAAATGAAACGATAACGTGTTATAATTATAGCCAACGTTTACGTTACTTTTTTCGTTACATTCTTGCGGTTAAAACTTACAATTCACCTCTCAGTTCTGAAAATTCTCCTCACGGTTTTCTACGACAACGCATGCTTCAGTGCTTAACACAGCTGAGAAAATTAATTCACCTCACTTTAAGCTAAGTATAGTGATTTATTCGCATGAGATATTGAGATCTCATTTCAAATCGTCCAATTCAGACTGGACTAGATTTCAAGTCCTCGCATTTTGATCCAGTCCTCGGTTTCGCCACGGACGTGATCAAATTGAGCCGACTTGAAATCTGGTCCAGTCCTCAAAGTCATAGTCGGATTTGAAACAGAGGATTTGAAATATTACGTAAAGAGCTTGGCTACATAATTTTTAAAAGTTCTTTCAAATTAGGCAAACCAATTATATATTTCCGTTTTTCTTTAATGATGCAAGTATACCTAGGGTCTTAGGCAACTTGGCAGTCAAGTGCATGCTCAAGAACTAAAAGTGATTATATTAATTAATGGCAATTCACGTTCAGGAAATCAGAAAGATATCAATATCATTAATTTATTCATTGACATTGTCTATTAAGCGACCTTTTAAGTTTTTATTGTCAGATATTGGTTCTTCAGTTTTTATGGGTTTAGATTCATGTCTCATGACTTTATTTAATTGCTTACAAAATGAAACTATAGCTACAGTACGAATATTAAAGTATCGTAGTGCATGTGTTTCATTTTGTAAGCAAATATACTAGTCATGAGACATGAATCTAAATCCTGCAGATTGAAGAACTAATATCTGACAATAAAAACTTAAAAGGTTGCTTGATACTGACAATGAATAAATAATATATTAATGATATTGATATCCAGGGACGCCGGATCGAACGATAAAAAGGCAAGGGGGGGGGGGTAACGCACACCAAAGGGCACCTCGATCTATGGACTCTGGTGAAGATATAAACCTACAATAATGTGTTGACTTGCCAATGAAAGCAAACGCACTTAATCAGTTCACATTCAAGATCACACCTCATGATTTTGCCCAAAAAGCATCACTGGAAATGTGATTTATCAGGTAGTATTTTACAACTCAAATGGCACTTCTGCCCTCCTTGCCCCTCCTAGCAAAAGGCAAGAGGGGCAGCTGCCCCTCCTGCCCCCCCCCCAGTTCCGGCGTCCCTGTTGATATCTGATTTCCTGATCATGAACGTGAACGTGAACAAGCGGTTAAAACATCTTGTAAACTAAGTGGGTACAACAACATACTTATATACGTTGAAATCAAGTGGAAATATTGCCGAATTTTGTAGTCTTGTCTATAAATTAAATAGCTCGAATCTTCAGCTTACAAGCAGAGGCCGCGGAACAGGAAGGGGGCATTGGGGGCAGGTGCCCTTTCTCCCAGCAATTAGTGGAATTATACAATAAATGCCCCTCATAGCTAAGAAGTCTACAAATGCGCTATTCTTATTGTTATGCACGTAAACAAGGACAGACCTGATGAACTAGACTTATACGTTTGATATATTGCTGAAGAGTAAAGACTTTCACCTGTATTCTAAAAGCTCGCTCACACTCACACTCAAAGAGTGGAGGTTCAATTAGTAAGCTTCCCTTCAGTGTCAATGGACAATGCTGTTGTCGAATAGCTGAGGGGTGAGTAATCGCATAGTAAGGTGAGGGTCCTAAAAGGGGGGGGGGGGTCTCAGTCCCATTTCCCACCTGAAATTTTGGGCCTTTTGGCAAAATCCCAGCCCCAGTTGGATTTTTATTAGAACTCCCAGTCCGAGTTATTGAAATCCCAGTCAATATAAAACCCTTTATTTATCGGTAGAATAAACAGTTTTAAGACCTTTTAAGCCACCGTGTGTGCAAGTAGCGGACACTTTATGAAATATTGTGGGAGGGAGGGGGGGCTCATGCCGAAGGCATTTGCAGCATTCTGAGACACGCATAATCAGAAAACCCAGAATTCCGGGCGCTAGAGTATGCCTGTGAATAATATAGTTAACAACAAAAATCATGACCAAAGACACCAAAAACGGATCAAAATTGCATTTTAAATTTAAAATACTTAAAACGTAGAAAAATTGGGAATCGACTCGCATTATCTCAATCCCATTCCGATTTTTGAATACTTCAATTCCCATTCCCAGTGGCCAAATCCCAGTCCCAGCAACCGAAATCCCATTTTCCCAGTCTAAAAATAGATCAATCCCAGTTCCCATTTTACCCCTTCATGCAGGGCCCTCTAAGGTAAGACACTATAACCCTCCAGCTATTGAAAAATAGCATTGACACTCAAGGGGAGCTCAGATTGAACCTCCACTCTTTGAGTGTGAGCGTGAGTTAGCTTCTAGAATACAGGCGTTTCTCATAAAAAAACGACCGGAATAGTTTCTGGAAATTTTCTTTAAATTTGTGGTTATTGTGTTCGTTTTCAGTTTGGTACACAGATCTATTCGAGAATACGTATAACATCCGAGGCTGTACATTGCATACGTCCAAACCTACAGTATAGGCTAAGGTCGACACATCTAACATAATTAGAATGTTTGCTGACTCAAGAGCCCTTTCTGGTCAGTGCCCCCTCATGCACTTTCGAAGTGCCTCCGCGGCCTCTGCTTACAAGATGATAAATTAATATTCGGCGGAGTGTGTTTCATCTTATAGTTCCCGATATTGTCTGGTGCATGCATGCAGGATTATTTGCTTACAAATATGACAATGGCGAGTGAATGGACAAATATTGATTCTCTGCAGTCAAGAGTCTCTGACCTTGCCAAGAGAAATCCAGACAAGAAGGACACTATCTATCATAGCATAGCTTTAAAGAACATTCTTGAATTTAGTAAAATTGCCAAATTTGGCTGCAAAATTTTGTAAACTGACACGGAAAATATATAGGCCTGTGAAATTGGCAAATCAGTTTGAGTATTTTACAACATTTTGCAGCCAAATTTTACAATTTTACTAATTTTAGGATGCTCTTTTGAGCTATAATGATAGATTTCGTCTTTTTTGTCTAGATAAAAAATTAGTCGATAGCTGGAGTCATCCATTGTATTGTCTGTTCTTTTGTCTTGGCCACGACCTCAAGCCACTCTTCCAGTCGCCAAACAGGCAACGCTGGTGTAAATATGAAATCAATTATGCATGTTGTTGTGAAGTGTGATGACTGTATAGATAGACAACTCTATGTCCTTAATTAATAATGTGCCATTCATTATCTGCTCAGTAAAAACAAATTAAACCATAAACTCAAACAATTTTATTTTGAGTGCAGACGCCGAAGAGCTAGACTCAGATTGGCGAGAACACAACGGCTGGAATCTGAGCCTACCGAAGAGCTTAATCAGTAATGCGTATTTTTGTAATTAATTAATAGAAATTGCTAGAAAACGCGGTACAGCTGCGAATGGAACCACATCTGATATACTGTAGCTATATAGTAAAGACCTGACCGGTGTACAATATAAATACTGGAACAATAAAGTCTAGGTAAACGGCCATCTTAAAAGATTGCGGCCTACAAAGTAATCACTTGTAGGTATAAAACAAGCGTGTTTTTATCAGTTTCGTGGGGACTTCGCGGGAGCTGAAAAATGAACAAAGTTTTCCGATGGATGTTTTTCAATTTTTGCACATATTAAATGCACATTTTAATGGTAAATGCCCTCCCTAGAAGCTAAAAACTAAATGAAAAGGTAAGATTGATGCAACTGCAGTCCATATTATTCTAGCTGTGTTCAGTTCAGCTGGGTTTTTTCTGAACTCGTTTTTCACTCGTCAAATAACTTTTCTTTTTATGATGAAGTGTTTCTAAAATTTGCTTATTCTAAAAGACCAGTAAGTTACTATAGTTTCTCTAGTCTTTTAGGGTGACGGCAAAGCGGGACTTACAAAAGAGTAGGCAGAAAAATGATGAAATTTTTACATGAAACGATGCCGATTTTTCGTACTGAATTCAGTAAATTTCCGCTTAGGGGCTTAGGGCATACCTACAAGACGGGCTTCAATTTCCGCTATCTTGGTAATCTTGGCTTCACAACCTTAGTTATCGTTCCAATTTTTATGGAGTTTGCTGTACCTGGCTCGTCCACAGTCGTCTCTTTACAGTATAGAGGTTCAGATTTGACTTCCACTGTCAGCTACTGCCACCATTAAGGGACCATCAACCAATTAGATGCGCTTGAAATATTCTGTTAACCAATCAGATGCGTACTAAGCCAGGTATAGTGGAAGTCAAATCTAAACCTCTATAGTGTCACTGAGGTGGACCAGTGAACTCAATCTATTTACCTGGAACGATAACATTCAGTCACAGAGTCGGTGCCTACGTCCACGAAAATTTTAACTCGCTCACGCCATCCTGGCTAGTACAACCGGAAGTTTTTATCAGGTCTTGGTAGGTACAAAGTGCCGGTTGTACTAGCCAGGATGGCGCCATTGATGAAGAATTGCTTGTAAAAACTAAAAACGCGGACAATTACTTGCTTGAGTGAGACTTCCTATTCTGTGATTCAGTCATTTGGCAGTTAAAAAGTGAAGCATCGCGTGAGCAACGCGTGAGCAGTGATGTCAGCCCTCCACGCCATTTCCACGCCATACTAGTACGTCAGTTTCAGTCCCTTTATAACCCCATCACCCCGCGGTCTGATCCCCACGCCATCATTCTCGTACCCAGAGCCCTTCTTACGCGCGTTCGACCGAGCGCGACGACAGGCTCTGGCCAAATCCATATCAAACTGGCATCTGATTGGCCATAGTTCTAATACCGGATAGTGTTCTTTTACCATGTTTTTATGGTATCTGGTTATGGTTTGGCCAGGGCCCTTCGTCGCGCTCGGTCGAACGCGCGTAACAAGGGCTCTGGGTACGAGAATGCCACACCATATAATACGTCAGTTTCAGTCCCCTTAAACGCCATCACAGCGCGGTCTATCACAAATCAGCGCGCGTCAAGTGTCGTTGGCATTGGCTTCACGTTTCGAGGTGGACACACTGGGTGCACATTATAGTGTTACAAAGTGCGGCCGGGAAACACGAAAGGCAGCAATTAAGGGCTTTAATTACAGGCGCGTATGGAGCGGAATCCGGTTAAAAAATACAAGGCTACTTAATGCTTGTGATGTTACTCTGAGTGTATATCCACACCGGGCAAGCTTGAAAAATATGCCTGACCACAGTGGGAATCAAACCTACGACCTTTGTAACACTAGCCCACTGTCGTCAGGCATATTTTTTCTAGTTTGCCCGGTATGGATATACACTCAGAGTAACATCACAAGCATCATATTCACCTGAGTACATCACACCAACACAGAAAAAATCACAAGGCTACTCGTTTCGCCGGATGTTGCGACATAACGACACGTCTTTGTGGCCAATGAGTAAGACTCTACGTCACGTTTACACGACGTTTTCTCCGCACAATGCATGTTATGTTCTGGCCACACGGTTGAGCACTGTGTCTTAATTAATGACTTTACGGTTCCGCCTGCTCTATCCTAAAAAACCATACTCGGATCGCGGCAAAGCGTCATCTGAATTGCCGGACTATCGTTACGCGGTAAAAAGGGTAGAAAATGACACGATGTTCTGGTTGCACCGGAATCGTAACTCCAGATATACTTGAGCTTAGTGATATTTTATATTGAATAGATCAATTACTTTTTATTATTATTATTTTTTCCCTCAACCACATAACAATGTGGCCAGAACATGCATAATATTGTGCAGAGAGAACGTCGTGTAAGCGTGATATAAAGTCTTACTCATTGTTATATATATATATATATATATATATATATATATATATATATATATATATATATATATATATATATATATATATATATATATATATATATATGA